>JALJCO010011430.1:142500-211673 GCA_023101725.1 Atherinomorus stipes | reverse complement strand
TGGAGCTAAAGATAAGAAAAGAAAGCTAAAAACCTTTTTTAGTAATATAAATTTTATCTTTTTTTGGAGCTGCCACTACCAAGATACATTAATTTATTTGTTTCTTTTTGAGGCCCCGCCCACTTCCGGTTTGAAAGTGACGTCGGAAATGATGTCATCAGACAGAGGAGAAAATACCCTTTCTAGTGATATTAGTTTCATAATTTTCGGAGCTACCATTATAGAGATACATGAATTTATTTGTTTCTTTTTGAGGCCCCGCCCACTTCCGGTTCGAAAGTGACGTCGGACATAATTTCATCAGACAGAGGAGAAAATACCCTTTCTAGTGATATTAGTTTCATAATTTTCGGAGCTACCATTATAGAGATACATGAATTTATTTGTTTCTTTTTGAGGCCCCGCCCACTTCCGGTTTGAAAGTGACGTTGGACTTAATGTCATCAGAAAGGGGAGAAAAAACCTTTCTAGAGATGTTTCATTTGTAATTCTCATATTTACCATGGCCAAGATAATAACTTGTTTCTGGTTCTTTTGAAGAAGTGGACACCATTTTCAATGACAGTCATGATTACTTGGTATCATACCAGTCTGATACAAGTTGTTATCAGTGCCATACCAGTCTGATACTCATTTGTGTAAATGTTTGTTTGCGTCGTGGACCCCCTCCAAAACAAGATGTTACATCTCATGGGGCTATCCTTTCAATAAATTCAAATACTAGTGTGATGCCAGTGGCATACCAGTTTGCTACCAGTCTGATACCAGTGGCATACTAGTCTGGTTTCAGTCTGATACCAGTGCCGTACCAGTCTGGTTCCAGCCTGGTACCAGTGCCATACCAGTCTGGCACCACTGTGGAAGCAGTGAAATACCAGTCTGCTACCAGTGGCATACCAGTCTGGTGTCAGTCTGATGCCAGTGGTATACCAGTCTGGTACCAGTCTGATACCATTCTGTTAACAGTCTGATACAAGTGGCATACCATTCTGGTTCCATTCTGGTACCACTGCCCTACCACTCTGATCCCAGTTTGGTTCCATTATGGTACCAGTGCTATACCAGTCTGGTACCAGTGTGGAACCAATTAAATACCAGTCTGGTATCAGTCTGTTAAGTCTGATACCAGTAGCAAACCAGTATGGTTCCATTCTGGTACCAGTGCTATACCAGTCTGGTACCTGTGTGGAACCAATGAAATACCAGTCTGGTACCAGTCTGATACCAGTGCCATACCAGTCTGGTACCAGTCTGATTCCAATCTGGTACCAGTGCTATACCAGTCTGGTTTCAGACTGACCAGTGGCATACCAGTCTGGTACCAGTGTGGAACCACTGAAATACCAGTCTGGTACCAGTGGCATACCATTCTGTAAACAGTCTGATTCCACTGCTATACCAGTCTGGTACCAGTTTAGTTCCAGTCTGATACCATTCTGAAACCAGTCTGGTATCTGATGCCAGTGGCATACCAGCTTGCTACCAGTCTGATACCAGTGGCATACTAGTCTGGTTTCAGTCTGATACCAGTGGCATACCAGTCTGGTTCCAGCCTGGTACCAGTACCATACCAGTCTGGTACCAGTGTGGAAGCAGTGAAATACCAGTCTGCTACTAGTGGCATACCAGTCTGGTGTCGGTCTGATGCCAGTGGTATACCAGTCTGGTACCAGTCTGATACCATTCTGTTAACAGTCTGATACCAGTGGCATACTAGTCTGGTTCCATTTTGCTCTACCAGTCTGATCCCAGTTTGGTTCCATTCTGGTACCAGTGGCATACCAGTATGGTTCCATTCTGGTACCAGTGCTATTCCAGTCTGGTACCAGTCTGATGCCAGTGCCATACCAGCATGGTACCAGCCTGATTCCAGTCTGGTACCAGTGCTTTACCAGTCTGGTTTCAGACTGACAAGTGGCATACCAATCTGGTTTTCAGTCTGATACCAGTGGCATACTAGTCTGGTTCCAGTCTGATACCAGTGGCATACCAGTCTGGTTCTAGCCGGGTACCAGTGCCATACCAGTTTGGTACAAGTGTAACCAGTGAAATACCAGTCTGGTACCAGTGGCATACCAGTCTGGTGTCAGTCTGATGCCAGTGGCATAACAGTCCGGTGCCAGTCTGATACGAGTGGCATTCCAGTCTGGTTCCATTCTGGTACCACTGCTATACCAGTCTGATTCCATTCTGGTACCATTTTGGTTCCAGTCTGATACCAGTCTGGTACCAGTTTGACTCCAGTCTGGCACCAGTGCCATACCAGTCTGGTACCAGCCTTTTACTAGTGGCATACCAGTTTTGTACCAGTATGACACCAGTCTGATACCAGTGGCATACCAGTGTTGTACCAGTCTGACACCAGTCTCTTAACAGTCTGATACCAGTGGCATACTAGTCTGGTTCTGTTCTGGTACCCCTGCTATACCAGTCTGATACCAGTCTGGTACCAGTCTGTTACCAGTTTGGTTCCAGTCTGGTGCCAGTGCTATACCAGTCTTGTACCAGTCTAATACCAGTCTGTTAACAGTCTGATACCATTGGCATACAAGTATGGTTCCAGTCTGGTACCAGTGTGGAAGCAATGAAATACCAGTCTGGTACCAGTCTGATACCAGTTTGGCACCAGTCTGATACCAGTGTGGTACCAGGGCCGTAGACAGCCTGGTACCAGTGTGGAACCAGTGCCATACAGGTATCATACCAATCTGGTACCATCTGATATCATTGGTCACACAGGTGTTAAATCCAGTTTATGAGGAGAGGAGTTGACAAGAGGACAGACAGAGACAATCCTGCTGTTTAGAACACAGACAGAAGACACAAAGACATGACAGAGAGACAATCCTGATGAGTTTGTAGTAAGAGATACATTAGAAAAGTCCTACATGTGTATTTCTATGTGAATTATGAATGATTAGGTTGTCATGACAATGGAGCTACATGCATGTGTAAGAGAATGACAGTTGATTACAGTTAAACAGACTTTATGCTTTAGTTTTCTATGGGAAAATGCTGGAGACCACTCCCCAAACAACTGTCCACTGAGAGAAAACCGTAACAGATATCAAAATAATTTTTTCACCGTGAGCGCCACGAGGCTTTGAGGAACTCAGAAATGTCTTTTATTTTATCCTAAGGTACACACAATTGGCATGGTGACAAGTTATATCCACATGACCTTTTAGGATTCTTCGTCCAGATTACAATGGAGGTGAATAGGAGCAAAATCGTGACTTTGTAAGATTCCGTGGGGCGTAGTTCGAAAACGGTGCGTCTGACGGATTTTTGGACAATGGAGCCGACGAAGCCAACGAGTCAAGCTCCGTTTTGATCTAAATTTTATTTTTGTGCGATGAAAACTGTGGAAGATATGGGCATTTGTTTGAAATTTTCTGGGTGATGAAAAATTTTGGCCTGAAAAGTGAAATTTTTCATGTTTTTGGAGAGGGCATAACTCAAAAATGGTTGAAGATATGAAGCTGAAAATAAATATTCTTGTGGTGCAACTCCTGAAGAGTTAATGAAAGTTTGAATGGTGTTTCTAGCTGAAATAAAGCTGAAGATATGAAGGCTGAACAGACCTGAAGGATTTGAAGTTAGAGTGCGTTAGAGTGGAGCGGAAAGGAGAGAAAAAGCTGAAAATCTCAAATTTGAAGGATTTGTAAACTGGCATAATTCAAAATTGGCTGAAGATATCAAAATAAAAAATAGATAGCTTTAAACCTGAATCTTTTGATGACTTGTTTAAAGTTTGAATGGTGTTTCTACCTGAACCGGTCTGAAAAAGCCTTAGTCGTTTTGAAGCAGGTGAAGGTTTTTTGAAGGGTTTGAAGGCTTCTCCATTGACTTCAATGTTAAAAATTGATCAATAAATGATCAATAACTTGAAAACAGTTGAAGTTATCAATACCAAACTTCCGAGCACACATCTCCAGAAGGAGCTGAACATTTTAAAGTTTGAACGGCTAAAATCGGGTGAAGCATGCTGAAGATATGGACAACCAAAAAACGGCGGAAAAATAATAATAATAATAATAATAACTAGAAACTGTTGTTACTCCGTAACAACGGGTGTGAATGCTGTCATGCTGAAGACGCTGAACTGAAATGCTTAAAGAAGTTGAATGAGTTGAACTATAATGCTCAAAGGCTGGAAAAGTAGAAGAAGTTGAAGCATAATGCTGAAGAAGGTGAAAAAAGCGGAAAAAGTTTAAGCATAAGGCTGTAGAAGCTGAAAAAGTTAAAGCATAAGGCTGAAGAAGGTGAAAAAGTTGAAGCATGAGGCTGTAGAAGCTGAAAAAGTTAAAGCATAAGGCTGAAGAAGGTGAAAAAGTTGAAGCATAATGCTGAAAAAGGTAAAAAAGCTGGAAAAGTTGAAGCATTAGGCGGAAAAGTTGAAGCTTAAGGCTGAAAAAGGTGAAAAAGCTGAAAAACTTGAAGCATAAGGCTGAGGAAGGTAAATACATTGACATATAATGTTGAACAGAGCTGAAGAAGGACCAAACAGTTAAATTTGGTTTAAAATAGACCAAAATGGCTAAAAATATTTGAAAATGCTTTGAAAAAAGGTTTATGGAGCTAAAGATAAGAAAAGAAAGCTAAAAACCTTTCTAGCAATATTAATATTATCTTTTTTGGAGCTGCCACCACTAAGATACATGAATTTATTTGTTTCTTTTTGAGGCCCCGCCCACTTCCGGTTTGAAAGTGACGTTGGACTTGATGTCATCAGAAAGGGGAGAAAAAACCTTTCTAGTGATATTAGTTTCATAATTTTCAGAGCAACCATCACAGGTACATGAATTTATTTGTTTTCTTCTTAAGGCCCCGCCCACTTCCGGTTCTAAAGTGATGTTGGACTTAATGTCATCAGAAAGAGGAGAAAATACCCTTTCTAGAGATGTTTCATTTGTAATTCTCATATTTACCATGGCCAAGATAATAACTTGTCTCTGGTTCTTTTGAAGAAGTGGACGCCATTTTCAATGACAGTCATGATTACTTGGTATCATACCAGTCTGATACAAGTTGTTATCAGTGCCATACCAGTCTGATACTCATTTGTGTAAATGTTTGTTTGCGTCGTGGACCCCTCCAAAACAAGATGTTACATCTCATGGGGCTATCCTTTCAATAAATTCAAATACTAGTGTGATGCCAGTGGCATACCAGTTTGCTACCAGTCTGATACCAGTGGCATACTAGTCTGGTTTCAGTCTGATACCAGTGGCATAGTAGTCTGGTTTCAGTCTGATACCAGTGCCGTACCAGTCTGGTTCCAGCTTGGTACCAGTGCCATACCAGTCTGGTACCAGTGTGGAAGCAGTGAAACACCAGTCTGCTACCAGTGGCATACCAGTCTGGTGTCGGTCTGATGCCAGTGGTATACCAGTCTGGTACCAGTCTGATACCATTCTGTTAACAGTCTGATACAAGTGGCATACCATTCTGGTTCCATTCTGGTACCACTCCTCACCAGTCTGATCCCAGTTTGGTTCCATTCTGGTACCAGTGCTATACCAGTCTGGTACCAGTGTGGAACCAATTAAATACCAGTCTGGTATCAGTCTGTTAAGTCTGATACCAGTAGCAAACCAGTATGGTTCCATTCTGGTACCAGTGCTATACCACTCTGGTACCAGTGTGGAACCAATGAAATACCAGTCCGATACCAGTCTGATACCAGTGCCATACCAGTCTGGTACCAGTCTGATTCCAGTCTGGTACCAGTGCTATACCAGTCTGGTTTCAGACTGACCAGTGGCATACCAGTCTGGTTCCAGCCTGGTACCAGTGCCATACCAGTCTGGTACCAGTGTGGAACCAGTGAAATACCAGTCTGGTACCAGTGGCATACCAGTCTGATACCAGTGGCATACTAATCTTGTTCAGTCTGATACCAGTTTGGTTCCAGTCTCGTACCAGTGCTATACCAGTCCTGTACCAGTCTAATACCAGTAACATACCAGTTTTGTACCAGTCTGCTTCCCCCTCTCTCCCTTTTCTTCTTCGATTACTTTTCTTCTTTTCTCCTAATTATCTCCTCCTTTTGTACCAGTGCTTCAGCATTCTGGTGAAGAAGTGGACACCATTTTCAATGAAAATGGGTTTAACTGAGCAGGATAAATCAATCAATCACTCATCTCTCTCTCCTCTTTTGTCAGTCAGTCTGTCTATGTTAGTTTATCAGTTCAGGTTCCAAAGGAGGAGAAAGAAGAGATGATGGCAAAGGGAGGAAGGAGAGGAGGAATTAGGAGGAGAGAAAGGAGGCTTACAAGTGTGTTTCAACATACTGAGAGACACATTTCTGGTGTTGAGGACGTACCAGGAGACAAAAAGAGGACAAAAGGACAGTCATGATTACTTGGTATCATACCAGTCTGATACAAGTTGTTATCAGTGCCATACCTGTCTGATACTAAGGTGATGCCAGTGGCATACCAGTTTGGTACCAGTGCCATACCAGTATGGTACCCGTCAAATACCAGTCTGGTGCCAGTGCCATAGACAGTCTGGTACCCGTGTGGAACCAGTCTCATACCAGCCAATTCTATACCAGTCTGGTGCCAGTGTGGAACCAGTGAAATACCAGTCTGGTACCAGTGGCATACCAGTCTGATACCAGTAGCATACTAGTCTGGTTCTGTTCTGGTACCCCTGCTATACCAGTCTGATACCAGTCTAATACCAGTCTGTTACCAGTCTGATGCCAGTGCCATACCAGTTTGGTACCACTCTGATACCAGTGCTAAACCAGTCTGGTTCCAGCGTGGATCCAATGAAATACCATTCTGGAACCAGTCTGTTAACAGTCTGATACCAGTAGCATACCAGTATGGTTCCATTCTGGTACCAGTGCTATACCAGTCTGATACCAATTTTGTTCCAGTCTGGTAGATTGGTGGCATACCACAACAATCTGGTTCCATTCTGGTACCCTCTGCTCTACCAGTCTGATACCAGTTTGGTTCCAGTCTGGTGCCGGTTACCAGTCTGATACTATACCAGTCTTGTACCAGTGTGGAACCAATGAAGTACCAGTCTGGTACCAGTCCGTTAACAGTCTGATACCAGTAGCATACCAGTATGGTTCCATTCTGGTACCAGTGCTATACCAGTCTGGCACCAGTGTGGAACCAATGAAATACCAGTCTGGTAAGTCTGACACCAGTGCCATACCAGTTTGGTACCAGTCTGGTACCAGTGCCATACCAGTCTACTACCAGTGTGGAAGCAGTGAAATACCAGTCTGCTACCAGTGGCATACCACTCTGGTTTAAGTCTGATGCAAGTGGGATACCAGTCTGGTACCAGTCTGATACCAGTGGCATACCAGTCTGATACCAGTGGCATACCAGTCTGATACCAGTGGCATACCAGTCTGGTTCCATTCTAGTCCCCCTGCTATACCAGTCTGATACCAGTTTGGTTTCAGTATGGTACTAGTGCTATACCAGTCTGTTACCAGTGTGGAACCAATAAAATACCAGTCTGTTAACAGCCGGATACCAGTAGCATACCAGTATGGTTCCATTCTGGTACCAGTGTTATACCAGTCTGGCACCAGTTTGGAACCAATGAAATACCAGTCTGGTACCAGTGTGGAACCAGTACCACACCAGTATGATACCAGTCTGGTACCATTGGATATCATTGGTCACACAGGTGTTAAATACAGTTTCTGAGGAGAGGAGTTGACAAGAGGACAGACAGAGACAATCCTGGTGTTTAGGTCACAGCCAGAAGACACAAAGACATGACAGAGAGACAATCCTGATGAGTTTGTAGTAAGAAATACATTAGAAAGTCCTACATGTGTATTTCTATATGAATTAGGTCAAAGTTGAAACTAATTAACACAGCAGGGAGAACTGATCAAGTTGTCATGACAATGGAGCTACATGCATATGTAAGAGAATGACAGTTGATTTCAGTTACAGAGACTTTATGCTTCAATTTTCTATAGGAAAATGCTGGCGACCACTCCCCAAACAACTGTCCACTGAGAGAAAACCGTAACAGATATCAAAATAATTTTTTCACCGTGAGCGCCACGAGGCTTTGAGGAACTCAGAAATGTCTTTTATTTTATCCTAAGGTACACACAATTGGCATGATGACAAGTTATATCCACATGACCTTTTAGGATTCTTTGTCCAGATTACAATGGAGGTGAATAGGAGCAAAATCGTGACTTTGTAAGATTCCGTGGGGTGTAGTTCGAAAACGGTGCGTCTGACGATTTTTGGACGGGGGGGATCCGACGAAGCCAACGAGCCAAGCTCCGTTTTGATCTAAATTTTATTTTTGTGCGATGAACACTGTGGAAGTTATGGGCATTTGTTTGAAATTTTCTGGGGGATGAAAAATTTTGGCCTGAAAAGTGAAATTTTTCATGTTTTTGGAGAGGGCATAACTCAAAAATGGTTGAAGATATGAAGCTGAAAATAAATATTCTAGTGGTGCAACTCCTGAAGAGTATATGAAAGTTTGAATGGTGTTTCTAGCTGAAATAAAGCTGAAGATATGAAGGCTGAACGGACCTGAAGGATTTGAAGTTAGAGTGCAGTTAGAGTGGAGCGGAAAGGAGCGAAAAAGCTGAAAATCTCAGATTTGAAGGATTTGTAAACTGGCTTAATTCAAAATTGGTTGAAGATATGAAAATAAAAAATAGATAGAATTATACCTGAATCTTTTCTGACTTGTTTAAAGTTTGAATGGTGTTTCTACCTTAACCGGTCTGAAAAAGCCTTAGTGTTTTGAAGCAGGTGAAGAAGTTTTTTGAAGGGTTTGAAGGCTTCTCCATTGACTTCAATGTTAAAAATTGATCAATAAATGATCAATAACTTGAAAACAGTTGAAGTTATCAATACCAAACTTCCGCGCGCACATGTCCTGAAGGAGCTGAACATTTTAAAGTTTGAACGGCTTAAATCGGGTGAAGCATGCTGAAGATATGGACGACCAAAAAACGGCGGAAAAATAATAATAATAATAAAATCACTAGAAAGATGCTGTTACTCCGCAACAGCATGTGTGAATGCTTTTATTTGAAGACGCTGAACTATAATGCTAAAGAAGCTGAAGTAGTTGAACTATAATGCTCAACGGCGGAAACAGTTAAACTATAATGCTTATAGGCTGAAAAAGCTGAAAAATTTGAAGCATAAGGCTGAAAAACCTGAAAAAGTTAAAGCGTAAGGCTGAAAAACCTGAAAATCCTGAAAAAGTTAAAGCGGAAGGCTGAAAAAGCGGAAAAAGCGGAAAAAGTTAAAGCGTAAGGCTGAAAACCTGAAAAAATTAAAGCGTAAGGCTGAAAAACCTGAAAATCCTGAAAAAGTTAAAGCGGAAGGCTGAAAAAGCGGAAAAAGCGGAAAAAGTTAAAGCGTAAGGCTGAAAAACCTGAAAAAATTAAAGCGGAAGGCTGAAAAACCTGAAAATCCTGAAAAAGTTAAAGCGGAAGGCTGAAAAAGCGGAAAAAGAAAAAGTTAAAGCGTAAGGCTGAAAACCTTAAAAAATTAAAGCATAAGGCTGAAAAACCTGAAAATCCTGAAAAAGTTAAAGCGGAAGGCTGAAAAAGCGGAAAAAACCTGAAAAAGTTAAAGCGTAAGGCTGAAAACCTAAAAAAATTAAAGCGGAAGGCTGAAAAACCTGAAAATCCTGAAAAAGTTAAAGCGGAAGGCTGAAAAAGCGGAAAAAGTTAAAGCGAAAGGCTGAAAACCTGAAAAAATTAAAGCGGAAGGCTGAAAAACCTGAAAACCTGAAAAAATTAAAGCAGAAGGCTGAAAAAGCCTGAAAAAGTTAAAGTGAAAGGCTATAAAGGCTGAAAAGTTAAAGCGTAAGGCTGAAGAAGGTCGAAAAGCTGAAAGAGTTGAAGCATTAGGCTGAAAAAGTTGAAGCATAAGGCTGAAGAAGGTCAAAACGCTGAAAAAGTTGAAGCATGAGGCTGAAATTGCTAAAAAAAGTTAAAGCATAAAGCGAAGAAGGTGGAAAAGTTGAAAAAGTTAAAGCAAAAGGCTGAAAAGTGGAAGCATAAGGCTGAATAGACCTTATGGAAGCCTGAACTAAAATCATTTTAAGGTTGAGAACAACATTAGCACGGCTGTAGCCTGAAGACAGCTTAATCAGAGTTGAATAGAATCCATCCAGTTCATTCCATGTATGCTGGCTTTGTCTGTGATCTCTAATCTGTTTATCAACATGACAGGTAAACATGGAAATGGTCGTTAGCTTGTTATTCAACAACCACTGATCTCTCAGACAGACACACTATAGAGTTCTAGGATCAGAGCTGAGTTTGCTCCCATTCTGACACATGGGAGGAAGACATGAGAGACATGATGAAGAGGAGGGAGGATGAGGCAGGAGCCAGGAAAGAGACATGATGAAGAGGAGGGAGGAGAGGCAGGAGCCAGGAAGGAGAGATGATGAAGAGGAGGGAGGATGAGGCAGGAGCCAGGAAGAGAGACATGATGAAGAGGAGGGAGGATGAGGCTAGGAGCCAGGAAAGAGAGATGATGAAGAGGAGGGAGGAGAGGGGGAGAAGGGAGGAGCCAGGAAAGAGACAGAGAAGAGGAGGGAAGGGAGAGGCTAGGAGCCAGGAAGGAGAGATGATGAAGAGGAGGGAGGATGAGAGAGGAGCCAGGAAGAGAGAGATGATGAAGAGGAGGGAGGATGAGGCTAGGAGCCAGGAAGAGAGAAAAGAGGGGGAGGAGAGAAGAGAGAGAGATGATGAAGAGGAGGGAGGATGAGGCTAGGAGCCAGGAAAGAGACATGATGAAGAGGAGGGAGGAGAGGAGGAGGAAGAGAGAGAAGAGACGGAGGAGGAAGGAGAGATGATGAAGAAGAGGGAGGATGAGGAAGGAGAGAAGAGTTGTGGTGTTGAGGACATGGTGAGACACCAATTAAGTGGACAGAGGGACAGTGATGATGACTGCAGTGGCTTTAAAGCTCCATCTTCATCATACATTGCTTTATAGATAAGGAATCAGGTCAAAGGTGAACCTAATTAACACAGCAGGGAGAATTGATCAGGTTGTCATGACAACGCAGCACCTGTGTGTGTGTGACAGGCTGCAGATGACACAGACTTATGGATCAGAAACTCCATTGAAAATGCATGGAAAAGGCTCGAGCCCACTCCCCGAACAACTGTTTGCTGAGAGAAATCCGTAACAGATATCAAAATAATTTTTTCACCGTGAGCGTCACGAGGCTTTGAGGAACTCAGAAATGTCTTTTATTTTATCCTAAGTCGAACAGAATTTAAATGCTGGCAGTTTAATTCTGCATGACTTTTAGGATTCTTCGTCCAGATTACAATGGAGTTTAATAGGGGCAAAATGGTGACTTTGTAAGATTCCGAGGGGCGTAGTTCGAAAACGGTGCGTCTGACGGGATTTCGACCCGGGGAATTCCGACGAAGCCAACGAGTCAAGCTCCGTAATGATGTAAATTTTATTTTTCTGTGACGAAAACTGTAGAAGTTATTGGCATTTGTTCAAGATTTCCCTGAGGAGGAACAATTTTGGCCTGAAAAGTGCAATTTTTCATGTTTTTTCAGAGGGCATAGCTCAAAATCGGTTGAAGATATGAAGCTGAAAATATAGATTCTAGTTGTTCAACTCCTGAAGAGTATTTGAAAGTTTGAATGGTGTTTCTAGCTGAAACTATGTTGAAGATATGAACTCTGAACGGAGCTGAAGGGTTTGAAGTTAGAGTGGAAGTAGAGTGGAGCTGAAGGGAGTGAAAAAGCTGAAAATCTAAAAGTTGAACAATTTGTAAACTGGCGTAATTCAAAATTAGCTGAAGATATGAAGCTGAAAAGTCATAGCTGAAAAGCTGAAGATTTGAAGATTTGAAAAAACTTTGAATGGTGTTTCTAGCTGAAAGAATGCTGAAGTTATAGAGGTTGAAAGGAGCTGAAGTTTGTTGAAGGGATTTGAAGGATTTGAAGGATTTGAAGGCTTCCCAATAGAAATGAATGGGCAAAATTTACCAATAAATGATCAATAACTTGAAAACCGTTGAAGTTATCAACTATAAAAGTCATAGCACCCCTCTCCTGAATTTTCTGAACGTTTTGATACCTGAATGGTTGAAGTGAGTTGAAAGGGCTAGAAGGAGTAGCGAACCGAAAAAACGGCGGAAGAGAGGAATAAAGTGGAATAAAGAGAAACAGGAAAACTAATGTGTGAATGCTTTTGAAAGCATTCACACAATAAAAAGAAGAAACAGGAAAACAAATGTGTGAATGCTTTAACAGCATTCACACAATAATAAAAGTAAAGAGAAACAGGAAAACAAAATGTATGAAATACTTTAACAGCATTCACACAATAATAATAATAATAAATAAAGAGAAACAGGAAAACTAATGTGTGAATGCTTTAACAGCATTCACACAATAATAATAACGCGGAATAAACGCGGAGCAATAGTAATATGTTGCCAATGCTCTATAGAGCATTGGCAGTATATTGCTCTAGAGCAATATACTGCCAATGCTCTATAGAGAATTCAACATAATAACAAGAAACTGATAATAAATAAAAATTTACAAAATTATAATTTAGTTAAACAAAATATTACTTTTGAATTGTGGTTGGAAAGAATAATTTAAAAAAACAAACAAACAAAAAACCAAGCAAACAAAACTGTCCCAAACACATTAGAGTTTTATTTTTTGTGTTTATTCTTAATATTTCTTTCAAACCACAATTAAAAATCAATGTCGTGATTTTCATAGAATTTTTATTTATTATCTCTTTGTCAGTTTCATCTTATTTCACTGGATTTTTTTCCTTCTTTCATTGGAGGATATGAATAATTTTGAGGACGACTGTATTTTGTCAAGTCAAAGTTAAAAGAAGCAAACGAACCAGGTTCAGTTTTTTATGGAGGCTGCTGAACTAAATCGTCTGTAAACGTGTGAATGTATTATTTTATTGGTAAGAAACAGCAGTGAGTTCATGAGCTGGTCAGGAACCCGCCGTAGGGACATGAACTAGTTTATTTGGTAATATTTGTTGTCATTACTGTAATTATTTTATTCCACCTTTTCTTACATTTATATTAACTGGATCAGCTGCTGCCTGGTTTATTAATAATACTTGTTAATTTGTGAGTTTGTATAAAATATTTACTAACATATTTACTCACCATTTGTACAAGTCTTAACACTGTATGTAAGTAAAAGCAAAATGAATAGAAAACTGATAAATAGAAAAAAAAAATTTGACTGGTTTGTAAGTGATGCAAATACCATATTATGAAAAGCTGAATCTGACCTTAAAGGTACAGTAAGAATTACTGACATCTAGTGGTAAAGATGGGTACTAGAAAGAAAAGATGTTTTCCTTTAAATGACTTCATATAGGGGATTATCACGCTTACCGGAAGTTCCCGGATTTTGGACACTTCCTCTTCCGGGCCATGTTAACGACAGCCGTTCCTGCTCTGTTATACTGTTTAAATCGGATAAACTCCAAACATACTTAAGTTTTCATTCCAGACTGAAGTGATACTAAGGAAGAAGTGGATCAAAGCGATCGATTCGCCGCGGTGAAGGGCCGAACTTTATAATAAAACACACGTTTGTTTGTCGCCGGTGGGGCACAACACCGGCACTTCACAGCATGCTAGCATTAGCCAGCTAGCGTTTACTGACGTGCTTAACATTGTGCGTCTTAAAACACACAAACATCTGAAAATCGGGTCTGTACCCCCCCGTTTCCAGTGGAACAACTGGGGACTGCCAAGAAAGGAGACGCTTTCAGATGCTTGTGTGTTTTCAGCCGCACAAAGTTAGGCACGTTATCGAGCTGGCTAATGCTAACCTGCTAACAGTAGTCCGCCAGCTACTACTCTGTTAAACTTTGTTAATCGGATAAACGCCAATGCCAAGTTTTCATTCCAGACTGAAGTGATGCTGAGGAAGAAGTGGATCAAAACGACCGATTTGCCGCGGTGAAGGACCGAACTTTGTAATAAAACGACACACGTTTGTTTGTGGCCGGCAGACTGCGCAGTCGTGTTA
Organism: Atherinomorus stipes; assembly: GCA_023101725.1. Classification (NCBI taxonomy): domain Eukaryota; kingdom Metazoa; phylum Chordata; class Actinopteri; order Atheriniformes; family Atherinidae; genus Atherinomorus; species Atherinomorus stipes. Next base: position 197,632 of record JALJCO010011430.1, on the reverse strand, counting down.
GCAGGTTAGCATTAGCCAGCTCGATAACGTGCCTAACTTTGTGCGGCTGAAAACACACAAGCATCTGAAAGCGTCTCCTTTCTTGGCAGTCCCCAGTTGTTCCACTGGAAACGGGGGGTACAGACCCGATTTTCAGATGTTTGTGTGTTTTAAGACGCACAATGTTAAGCACGTCAGTAAACGCTAGCTGGCTAATGCTAGCATGCTGTGAAGTGCCGGTGTTGTGCCCCACCGGCGACAAACAAACGTGTGTTTTATTATAAAGTTCGGCCCTTCACCGCGGCGAATCGATCGCTTTGATCCACTTCTTCCTTAGTATCACTTCAGTCTGGAATGAAAACTTAAGTATGTTTGGAGTTTATCCGATTTAAACAGTATAACAGAGCAGGAACGGCTGTCGTTAACATGGCCCGGAAGAGGAAGTGTCCAAAATCTTGGAACTTCCGGTAAGCGTGATAATCCCCCATTCCTGCACTGTTTTGAATGTACGGTGGCCGTTTGTGGCCAAAATTCTCCCAGACATAAAGATGTTTTCATCTGTCAGTGGATCAGTGGTTGCAGGTGTAACTATGACGGCACGATGAGGAACTATTTTTTATTTATTTTAAGGCGTTACTGATCCCAAACAGTCTCTAACTCCTATTAAACAAAGCTAAGTTCAGTAGGTTCTCACATCACACACATTCTTTTGTCCATTCAAGGACACCATAGTAAAAATGGTGGAACAAATATGGCAGCCTCCATATGTGCACCCCCCAGCAAGTAGATATAAATGACTCATTCTAAGAAAATAAACACTTAATAGTTATTCTAGTGCAGCAATTACACATAAATAGAAACACAGATTTGAATTATACGTCACATTTTTCTGCCACTGACCTTTGATTTTTTTACACACTGTCCCTTTAACAGTATGAAAACACAATCATTAAAGACATTGTAGAAAAACATTAATAAATGTCTTTATAAAGTATCTACTAATGAGTACTACTGTCAGATACATTCTTTATAAATGGTGAATTCATAATTTGCTAACTCATAACCAACGTGCGTATCAATGATGAATATAACGTCTACAACTGTGCTTATAAACGTCGTGTCGGCCCGAGCAGGTGCTGATGGGAAAAGGGCTGAATGTTGAAATCTCGTGAGATTTCGTTAGTAAAATAGATCGATACCGCACTTTTAAATGTCTATATGATATCGGTATATGAAAATATCGCCATATTTCAGTGTATCAATATTTTTCTCACCCCTAATTTTATTCTTTTAGAAAACATAAATAATATATTTCTTAAAAAGTTAAGTATAGTTTCAACCACTTTTACTTGAGCTACACACGTACAAATTAATTTTTGTATATTTTCTAAAACATTTAAATTTTACAACCAAAAATACATTTAGACATGCTATATAAAAATATAATTATACACTTTTAGATTTCATCAATTGTATTAATTTTATGTGTAAAAATATTTAAAAGAAACTTCTCAAGATCCTGCGGTTATTTTAAATGTACATACGTGTATATTTCCATATGTTTAATCCTGACCACCTGAACTGACTCACCGTGTAACACAAATTAGTGATGTAGACAAATCAGGAATTACTTTTTTCTTTTAAAGGTAAAATGTTTTTTAAACCGTTTGTGTAAATGGATTGAAATTCTAAACAATCCTGTTTTCCTCTGTACCAAACAAAACCTGGCCTTTATGTTCAGCTAACTTTTGTTCGTCTTATTACATCACCGCTTTTATTCAGTGGATAAAAGGTTAAAGTCAGATGTCCTCTTTCTTATCCTCTTTTGTTGGATTTTACTTTCAGCATCAGAGCCAAGCGTTGGTCAGATCAGTCTGAGACTTTGTGGCTGAACGCTGACAGAATGTTGAAATGAACACCGTATCCGAACTATGAAGATTCATAACTGCAACAGTCGCAAATAAAAGACGTCTAAAAAAATGTTTTATTCCAAATGTGGAAAGAAAAAGTCTTTTCAGGCTTTTGAAACCAGGTTTTCCAAAGAGCGCTTTAGAGGAATGAAATGAAATGAAAAGAAATGTGGTTGCAAAGGTGAAATAGTTTTTAAAGTGAAGCTTCAAAAGTCCCAGTTCTGCACCTTCAGTCCAGTTTTATTTACATTGTGGTTTAAACTGTGATCCAGTTTTAGTCTATTTTAGTCCAGTTATTCCAGTTATAGTCATAGTTCTAGTCGGATTTTAGTCCAGTTATCATTTATTTAAAACTCTGTGGTCCAGACGGATGGTGGTGGTTCTGGATCCTGTATGTGGTCCAGACGGATGGTGGTGGTTCTGGATCCTGTATGTGGTCCAGACGGATGGTGGTGGTTCTGGATCCTGTATGTGGTCCAGAGTAGACGGATGGTGGTGGTTCTGGATCCTGTATGTGGTCCAGAGTAGACGGATGGTGGTGGTTCTGGATCCTGTATGTGGTCCAGATGGATGGTGGTGGTTCTGGATCCTGTATGTGGTCCAGAGTAGACGGATGGTGGTGGTTCTGGATCCTGTATGTGGTCCAGAGTAGACGGATGGTGGTGGTTCTGGATCCTGTATGTGGTCCAGATGGATGGTGGTGGTTCTGGATCCTGTATGTGGTCCAGACGGAGGGTGGTGGTTCTGGATCCTGTATGTGGTCCAGACGGATGGTGGTGGTTCTGGATCCTGTATGTGGTCCAGACGGATGGTGGTGGTTCTGGATCCTGTATGTGGTCAAGACGGATGGTGGTGGTTCTGGATCCTGTATGTGGTCCAGAGAAGACGGATGGTGGTGGTTCTGGATCCTGTATGTGGTCCAGAGGAAGACGGATGGTGGTGGTTCTGGATCCTGTATGTATTCCAGACGGATGGTGGTGGTCCTGGATCTTGTATGTGGTCCAGACGGATGGTGCTGGTTCTGGATCCGGTCCAGACGGATGGTGGTGGTTCTGGATCCGGTCCAGACGGATGGTGGGTGGTTCTGGATCCTGTATGTGGTCCAGACAGATGGTGGTGGTTCTGGATCCTGTATGCGGTCCAGACGGATGGTGTTGGTTCTGGATCCTGTATGTGGTCCAGACGGGATCCTGTATGTGGTCCAGACGGGATCTGTGTGTCTCCAGACGGATGGTGGTGGTTCTGGATCCTGTATGTGGTCCAGACGGATGGTGGTGGTTCTGGATCCTGTATGTGGTCCAGACGGATGGTGGTGGTTCTGGATCCTGTATGTGGTCCAGAGTAGACGGATGGTGGTGGTTCTGGATCCTGTATGTGGTCCAGAGTAGACGGATGGTGGTGGTTCTGGATCCTGTATGTGGTCAAGATGGATGGTGGTGGTTCTGGATCCTGTATGTGGTCCAGAGTAGACGGATGGTGGTGGTTCTGGATCCTGTATGTGGTCCAGAGTAGACGGATGGTGGTGGTGGTTCTGGATCCTGTATGTGGTCCAGATGGATGGTGGTGGTTCTGGATCCTGTATGTGGTCCAGACGGATGGTGGTGGTTCTGGATCCTGTATGTGGTCCAGACGGATGGTGGTGGTTCTGGATCCTGTATGTGGTCAAGACGGATGGTGGTGGTTCTGGATCCTGTATGTGGTCCAGAGAAGACGGATGGTGGTGGTTCTGGATCCTGTATGTGGTCCAGAGAAGACGGATGGTGGTGGTTCTGGATCCTGTATGTGGTCCAGACGGATAGCGGTGGTTCTGGATCCTGTATGTATTCCAGACGGATGGTGGTGGTTCTGGATCCTGTATGTGGTCAGGACAGATGGTGGTGGTCCTGGATCTTGTATGTGGTCCAGACGGATGGTGCTGGTTCTGGATCCGGTCCAGACGGATGGTGGTGGTTCTGGATCCGGTCCAGACGGATGGTGGTGGTTCTGGATCCTGTATGTGGTCCAGACAGATGGTGGTGGTTCTGGATCCTGTATGCGGTCCAGATGGATGGTGTTGGTTCTGGATCCTGTATGTGGTCCAGACGGGATCCTGTATGTGGTCCAGACGGATGGTGGTGGTTCTGAATCCTGTATGTGGTCCAGAGAAGACAGATGGTGGTGGTTCTGGATCTTGTATGTGGTCCAGACGGATGGTGGTGGTTCTGGATCCTGTATGCGGTCCAGACGAATGGTGGTGGTTCTTGATCCTGTATGTGGTCCAGAGAAGACAGATGGTGGTGGTTCTGGATCCTGTATGTGGTCCAGACGGATGGTGGTGGTTCTGGATCCTGTATGCGGTCCAGACGAATGGTGGTGGTTCTTGATCCTGTATGTGGTCCAGAGAAGACAGATGGTGGGGGTTCTGGATCCTGTATGTGGTCCAGACGGATGGTGGTGGTTCTGGATCCTGTATGTGGTCCAGACGGATGGTGGTGGTTCTGGATCCTGTATGTGGTCCAGACGGATGGTGGTGGTTCTGGATCCTGTATGCGGTCCAGACGGATGGTGGTGGTTCTGGATCCTGTATGTGGTCCAGACGGATGGTGGTGGTTCTGGATCCTGTATGTGGTCCAGACGGATGGTGGTGGTTCTGGATCCTGTATGCGGTCCAGACGGAGGGTGGTGGTTCTGGATCCTGTATGCGGTCCAGACGGATGGTGGTGGTTCTGGATCCTGTATTTGGTCCAGAGAAGACAGATGGTGGTGGTTCTGGATCCTGTATGTGGTCCAGAGAAGACAGATGGTGGTGGTTCTGGATCCTGTATGTGGTCCAGAGAGGACGGATGGTGGTGGTTCTGGATCCTGTATGTGGTCCAGAGAAGACAGATGGTGGTGGTTCTGGATCCTGGTCTCATACAACTTGGAAAAAGTGTTTTCTCAGAAATATATTTCTAGTAGAACTATTGACATGAAATTTTCACCAGATGTTGGCAACAACCCAAGTAATGCACACATACAAAGAAATCCTAACATTTATGTCCATGAATTAAGTTTTGTGTAAAATAGTGAAGTGATACGGGGAATAAGTATTACTGAAATTTATTTACGTGTAAAAGCCTTTGTTGGTGGTTCCAGCATCCAGACGCCTCCTGTATGGAGAAACCAGTAAATACGTTGCTCAGGTGGGATTTTGGTCCATTCTTCCACAAACTGCCTTCAGATCTTCAAGGTTCCAGGTCTCTTCTGTCAGCTCGGATCTTCAGTTCTTTCGGGTCCGGATGGCTGACTGGTCCATTCTAGCAGCTTTATCTTCTTCTAAAAAGCAGGTGAGTGTTTCTGGTCCGTTCTAGCAGCTTTATCTTCTTCTTCTTAAAGCAGGTGAGCGTTTCTGGTCCGTTCTAGCAGCTTTATCTTCTTCTAGGAAAGCAGGTGAGTGTTTCTGGTCTGTTCTAGCAGCTTTATCTTCTTCTTCTTAAAGCAGGTGAGTGTTTCTGGTCCGTTCTAGCAGCTTTATCTTCTTCTTAAAGCAGGTGAGCGTTTCTGGTCCGTTCTAGCAGCTTTATCTTCTTCTAAAAGCAGGTGAGTGTTTCTGGTCCGTTCTAGCAGCTTTATCTTCTTCTTCTTAAAGCAGGTGAGTGTTTCTGGTCCGTTCTAGCAGCTTTATCTTCTTCTTCTTAAAGCAGGTGAGTGTTTCTGGTCTGTTCTAGCAGCTTTATCTTCTTCTTCTTAAAGCAGGTGAGTGTTTCTGGTCCGTTCTAGCAGCTTTATCTTCTTCTTTTAAAGCAGGTGAGCGTTTCTGGTCCGTTCTAGCAGCTTTATCTTCTTCTTATAAAGCAGGTGAGCGTTTCTGGTCCGTTCTAGCAGCTTTATCTTCTTCTTCTTAAAGCAGGTGAGTGTTTCTGGTCCGTTCTAGCAGCTTTATCTTCTTCTTCTTAAAGCAGGTGAGTGTTTCTGGTCCGTTCTAGCAGCTTTATCTTCTTCTTAAAGCAGGTGAGCGTTTCTGGTCCGTTCTAGCAGCTTTATCTTCTAAAAAGCAGGTGAGTGTTTCTGGTCCGTTCTAGCAGCTTTATCTTCTTCTTCTTAAAGCAGGTGAGTGTTTCTGGTCTGTTCTAGCAGCTTTATCTTCTTCTTCTTAAAGCAGGTGAGGGTTTCTGGTCCGTTCTAGCAGCTTTATCTTCTTCTTCTTAAAGCAGGTGAGCGTTTCTGGTCCGTTCTAGCAGCTTTATCTTCTTCTTAAAGCAGGTGAGTGTTTCTGGTCCGTTCTACCAGCTTTATCTTCTTCTTCTTAAAGCAGGCGAGTGTTTCTGGTCCGTTCTAGCAGCTTTATCTTCTTCTTCTTAAAGCAGGTGAGCGTTTCTGGTTCGTTCTAGCAGCTTTATCTTCTTCTTCTTAAAGCAGGTGAGCGTTTCTGGTCCGTTCTAGCAGCTTTATCTTCTTCTTAAAGCAGGTGAGTGTTTCTGGTCCGTTCTAGCAGCTTTATCTTCTTCTTCTTAAAGCAGGTGAGTGTTTCTGGTCCGTTCTAGCAGCTTTATCTTCTTCTTCTTAAAGCAGGTGAGCGTTTCTGGTCCGTTCTAGCAGCTTTATCTTCTTCTTCTTAAAGCAGGTGAGCGTTTCTGGTCCGTTCTAGCAGCTTTATCTTCTTCTTCTTAAAGCAGGTGAGCGTTTCTGGTCCGTTCTAGCAGCTTTATCTTCTTCTTCTTAAAGCAGGTGAGCGTTTCTGGTCCGTTCTAGCAGCTTTATCTTCTTCTCCTTAAAGCAGGTGAGTGTTTCTGGTCCGTTCTAGCAGCTTTATCTTCTTCTTTAAAGCAGGTGAGCGTTTCTGGTCCGTTCTAGCAGCTTTATCTTCTTCTTTAAAGCATGTGAGTGTTTCTGGTCCGTTCTAGCAGCTTTATCTTCTTCTTCTTAAAGCAGGTGAGCGTTTCTGGTCCGTTCTAGCAGCTTTATCTTCTTCTTCTTAAAGTAGGTGAGTGTTTCTGGTCCGTTCTAGCAGCTTTATCTTCTTCTTCTTAAAGCAGGTGAGTGTTTCTGGTCCGTTCTAGCAGCTTTATCTTCTTCTTCTTAAAGCAGGTGAGCGTTTCTGGTCCGTTCTAGCAGCTTTATCTTCTTCTTCTTAAAGCAGGTGAGTGTTTCTGGTCCGTTCTAGCAGCTTTATCTTCTTCTTTTAAAGCAGGTGAGTGTTTCTGGTCTGTTCTAGCAGCTTTGTCTTCTTCTTCTTAAAGCAGGTGAGCGTTTCTGGTCCGTTCTAGCAGCTTTATCTTCTTCTTCTTAAAGCAGGTGAGTGTTTCTGGTCCGTTCTAGCAGCTTTATCTTCTTCTTCTTAAAGCAGGTGAGTGTTTCTGGTCCGTTCTAGCAGCTTTATCTTCTTCTTAAAGCAGGTGAGTGTTTCTGGTTCGTTCTAGCAGCTTTATCTTCTTCTTCTTAAAGCAGGTGAGTGTTTCTGGTCTGTTCTAGCAGCTTTATCTTCTTCTTCTTAAAGCAGGTGAGTGTTTCTGGTCCGTTCTAGCAGCTTTATCTTCTTCTTCTTAAAGCAGGTGAGCGTTTCTGGTCTGTTCTAGCAGCTTTATCTTCTTCTTCTTAAACAGGTGAGTGTTTCTGGTCCGTTCTAGCAGCTTTATCTTCTTCTTCTTAAACAGGTGAGCGTTTCTGGTCCGTTCTAGCAGCTTTATCTTCTTCTTCTTAAAGCAGGTGAGTGTTTCTGGTCCGTTCTAGCAGCTTTATCTTCTTCTTCTTAAAGCAGGTGAGTGTTTCTGGTCCGTTCTAGCAGCTTTATCTTCTTCTTCTTAAAGCAGGTGAGTGTTTCTGGTCCGTTCTAGCAGCTTTATCTTCTTCTTCTTAAACAGGTGAGTGTTTCTGGTCCGTTCTAGCAGCTTTATCTTCTTCTTCTTAAAGCAGGTGAGTGTTTCTGGTCCGTTCTAGCAGCTTTATCTTCTTCTTCTTAAACAGGTGAGCGTTTCTGGTCCGTTCTAGCAGCTTTATCTTCTTCTTCTTAAAGCAGGTGAGCGTTTCTGGTCCGTTCTAGCAGCTTTATCTTCTTCTTAAAGCAGGTGAGTGTTTCTGGTCCGTTCTAGCAGCTTTATCTTCTTCTTCTTAAAGCAGGTGAGCGTTTCTGGTCCGTTCTAGCAGCTTTATCTTCTTCTTCTTAAAGCAGGTGAGTGTTTCTGGTTTGTTCTAGCAGCTTTATCTTCTTCTTCTTCTTAAAGCAGGTGAGTGTTTCTGGTCCGTTCTAGCAGCTTTATCTTCTTCTTCTTAAAGCAGGTGAGCGTTTCTGGTTCGTTCTAGCAGCTTTATCTTCTTCTTCTAAAGCAGGTGAGCGTTTCTGGTCCGTTCTAGCAGCTTTATCTTCTTCTTCTTAAAGCAGGTGAGCGTTTCTGGTCCGTTCTAGCAGCTTTATCTTCTTCTTCTTAAAGCAGGTGAGCGTTTCTGGTCCGTTCTAGCAGCTTTATCTTCTTCTTCTTAAAGCAGGTGAGCGTTTCTGGTCCGTTCTAGCAGCTTTATCTTCTTCTTAAAGCAGGTGAGGGTTTCTGGTCCGTTCTAGCAGCTTTATCTTCTTCTTCTTAAAGCAGGTGAGTGTTTCTGGTCCGTTCTAGCAGCTTTATCTTCTTCTTAAAGCAGGTGAGTGTTTCTGGTCCGTTCTACCAGCTTTATCTTCTTCTTCTTAAAGCAGGTGAGTGTTTCTGGTCTGTTCTAGCAGCTTTATCTTCTTCTTCTTAAAGCAGGTGAGCGTTTCTGGTTCGTTCTAGCAGCTTTATCTTCTTCTTCTTAAAGCAGGTGAGCGTTTCTGGTCTGTTCTAGCAGCTTTATCTTCTTTTTAAAGCAGGTGAGTGTTTCTGGTCCGTACTAGCAGCTTTATCGTCTTCTTCTTAAAGCAGGTGAGTGTTTCTGGTCCGTTCTAGCAGCTTTATCTTCTTCTTAAAGCAGGTGAGCGTTTCTGGTCCGTTCTAGCAGCTTTATCTTCTTCTTAAAGCAGGTGAGCGTTTCTGGTCCGTTCTAGCAGCTTTATCTTCTTCTTAAAGCAGGTGAGTGTTTCTGGTCCGTTCTAGCAGCTTTATCTTCTTCTTCTTAAAGCAGGTGAGTGTTTCTGGTCCATTCTAGCAGCTTTATCTTCTTCTTCTTAAAGCAGGTGAGCGTTTCTGGTCCGTTCTAGCAGCTTTATCTTCTTCTTCTTAAAGCAGGTGAGCGTTTCTGGTCCGTTCTAGCAGCTTTATCTTCTTCTTCTTAAAGCAGGTGAGCGTTTCTGGTCCGTTCTAGCAGCTTTATCTTCTTCTTCTTAAAGCAGGTGAGCGTTTCTGGTCCGTTCTAGCAGCTTTATCTTCTTCTCCTTAAAGCAGGTGAGTGTTTCTGGTCCGTTCTAGCAGCTTTATCTTCTTCTTAAAGCAGGTGAGCGTTTCTGTTCCGTTCTAGCAGCTTTATTTTCTTCTTAAAGCAGGTGAGTGTTTCTGGTCCGTTCTAGCAGCTTTATCTTCTTCTTCTTAAAGCAGGTGAGTGTTTCTGGTCCGTTCTAGCAGCTTTATCTTCTTCTTCTTAAAGCAGGTGAGCGTTTCTGGTCCGTTCTAGCAGCTTTATCTTCTTCTTCTTAAAGCAGGTGAGTGTTTCTGGTCCGTTCTAGCAGCTTTATCTTCTTCTTAAAGCAGGTGAGTGTTTCTGGTCTGTTCTAGCAGCTTTGTCTTCTTCTTCTTAAAGCAGGTGAGCGTTTCTGGTCCGTTCTAGCAGCTTTATCTTCTTCTTAAAGCAGGTGAGTGTTTCTGGTCCGTTCTAGCAGCTTTATCTTCTTCTTAAAGCAGGTGAGTGTTTCTGGTCCGTTCTAGCAGCTTTATCTTCTTCTTAAAGCAGGTGAGTGTTTCTGGTTCGTTCTAGCAGCTTTATCTTCTTCTTCTTAAAGCAGGTGAGTGTTTCTGGTCTGTTCTAGCAGCTTTATCTTCTTCTTCTTAAAGCAGGTGAGTGTTTCTGGTCCGTTCTAGCAGCTTTATCTTCTTCTTCTTAAAGCAGGTGAGCGTTTCTGGTCTGTTCTAGCAGCTTTATCTTCTTCTTCTTAAAACAGGTGAGTGTTTCTGGTCCGTTCTAGCAGCTTTATCTTCTTCTTTTTAAACAGGTGAGCGTTTCTGGTCCGTTCTAGCAGCTTTATCTTCTTCTTCTTAAAGCAGGTGAGTGTTTCTGGTCCGTTCTAGCAGCTTTATCTTCTTCTTCTTAAAGCAGGTGAGTGTTTCTGGTCCGTTCTAGCAGCTTTATCTTCTTCTTCTTAAAGCAGGTGAGTGTTTCTGGTCCGTTCTAGCAGCTTTATCTTCTTCTTCTTAAACAGGTGAGTGTTTCTGGTCCGTTCTAGCAGCTTTATCTTCTTCTTCTTAAAGCAGGTGAGTGTTTCTGGTCCGTTCTAGCAGCTTTATCTTCTTCTTCTTAAACAGGTGAGCGTTTCTGGTCCGTTCTAGCAGCTTTATCTTCTTCTTCTTAAAGCAGGTGAGCGTTTCTGGTCCGTTCTAGCAGCTTTATCTTCTTCTTAAAGCAGGTGAGTGTTTCTGGTCCGTTCTAGCAGCTTTATCTTCTTCTTCTTAAAGCAGGTGAGCGTTTCTGGTCCGTTCTAGCAGCTTTATCTTCTTCTTCTTAAAGCAGGTGAGTGTTTCTGGTCCGTTCTAGCAGCTTTATCTTCTTCTTCTTCTTAAAGCAGGTGAGTGTTTCTGGTCCGTTCTAGCAGCTTTATCTTCTTCTTCTTAAAGCAGGTGAGCGTTTCTGGTTCGTTCTAGCAGCTTTATCTTCTTCTTAAAGCAGGTGAGCGTTTCTGGTTCGTTCTAGCAGCTTTATCTTCTTCTTCTTAAACCAGGTGAGTGTTTCTGGTCCGTTCTAGCAGCTTTATCTTCTTCTTCTTAAAGCAGGTGAGCGTTTCTGGTCCGTTCTAGCAGCTTTATCTTCTTCTTCTTAAAGCAGGTGAGCGTTTCTGGTCCGTTCTAGCAGCTTTATCTTCTTCTTCTTAAAGCAGGTGAGCGTTTCTGGTCCGTTCTAGCAGCTTTATCTTCTTCTTAAAGCAGGTGAGCGTTTCTGGTCCGTTCTAGCAGCTTTATCTTCTTCTTCTTAAAGCAGGTGAGTGTTTCTGGTCCGTTCTAGCAGCTTTATCTTCTTCTTCTTAAAGCAGGTGAGCGTGCGTTCTTTGGTCCATTTTAGCAGCTTTATCTTCTTCTTCTTAAAGCAGGTGAGCGTTTCTGCTCCGTTCTAGCAGCTTTATCTTCTTCTTCTTAAAGCAGGTGAGTGTTTCTGGTCCGTTCTAGCAGCTTTATCTTCTTCTTAAAGCAGGTGAGCGTTTCTTGGTCCGTTCTAGCAGCTTTATCTTCTTCTTAAAGCAGGTGAGCGTTTCTGGTCCGTTCTAGCAGCTTTATCTTCTTCTTAAAGCAGGTGAGTGTTTCTGGTCCGTTCTAGCAGCTTTATCTTCTTCTTCTTAAAGCAGGTGAGTGTTTCTGCGGTCCGTTCTAGCAGCTTTATCTTCTTCTTCTTAAAGCAGGTGAGCGTTTCTGGTCCGTTCTAGCAGCTTTATCTTCTTCTTCTTAAAGCAGGTGAGCGTTTCTGGTCCGTTCTAGCAGCTTTATCTTCTTCTTCTTAAAGCAGGTGAGTGTATCTGGTGATTGAGGAGGAAAAGATTTTATCCAAGATCTTTCTGATATTCCATCATATATCGTCAAAAAAAAGAGAGAAAAAAAAGAAAAAAAAAAAATTTGCCAAGTTTAAATTTCATATGTCTGTTATTGTCGTCTTTTTTTTTCTTTCCCCTCTTCCTTAACAGTCATTTTACCTTCAGATAACACAAAGATAACACCTTTTTTTTTTTTACCTTCTTTTCTCTTTACATAATACATATATGACCTTCACCCAACACAGCACAGAAAGGCAGTACAATCACAACACAGCATTTACCTTCAGCACATACTGAATGACTTTAATGGGATTCCACCATGATCTTCACATCAATAGATCAGAATGTAGAGCACTTCACAGTCATTTAAATCATGTTTTTAATCAAACTCCATTTGAATTACTAACACCCTGCAGTATACACTCCTCATCAGAGTTTATAACCATATATCCAATAAAGTACATCAGCAAAATCAACACCGGGTCATTCAACATTTCTGTTGTCAATTTCCTTTATGCGCCATTTTTTAAAATTAAATTCCTGTTCCAGATTCCTCATTTTGTGAGATCTTCTCATTCAGTTTTACTTCTTGAACTATATTAATCCATTTTTTTTTTTTACATCTAGTGGATTACTTTTCTTCCACTCCTTAGTTATTATCTTTAATGCTGTAATTCTAAGGATTTGAAATGTATATCTTTCATCTAGACCTATATTCGTTGGTATTTTACCCAAAATAATATTTTCTGGTTTTAAATCCAGTTTCCTCTCAAGTATGTCTCCAAAGATTTTAAACATTTCTTTCCAATATAACTCTATTTTTTTACATGTATAAAAAATATGAATGTAATTTGCATTTTCTTCTCCACAGTTTCTCCAACATTTACTATTTGTGTCATTATATTTTTTCATTCTCTCTGGAACCACGAAGTATCTCATAATCATTTTCCAAGCAAATTCTCTCCAAAATAAGGACGCAGTTGTTTTATGAATTCCGATGCACATCTGTTCCCAATCGTTTTCATTTATTTGAATATGCAGCTCCGTCTCCCATTTTACCGCAACATTGGTGCCATTTTCTCTTTTTGATTCGACGGTATTTGGTAAAGCTGACTCAAAGTATTTTGATGTTTCTTATTACAATTATTTGCCACATAAACTATCAAAGTATGTAAATCATATACATTCTTTCCTAGCTTACTATTCAGATAGCTTCGGACTTGTAAATACTTATAAAATTGATTTTTTTGGGGGGGGATATCATATTGTTTATTAATTTTTTCAAAGGATTTCATTTGACCATTTTCAAACAATTGATAAAATCTTATCAGCCCCTTTTCAGCCCAGTTATTAAAAATATTATCTATTGCATTTGCAGCAAATTCTAGATCTCGAGAAATTTCCCTCAAATAAACCATTTCTTTATTTATTTTCATACCTTTAACAATTCTTTGCCACATCTTAATAGTGTTTCCTATACAGTAATTATTCTTAATTTCTTCCTTAAGTTCCTTATCCTGAGTTTTAAATATAGCAGATTTAATTAAATGTACCCTATTTATTTCTATCTCTTTCCATCTTGGAATATTGGAATCACTTATCCAAGACATTAATGACTTCACCTGAGTTGCTTTTAAATAAGTCTCAGAATCTGGCAATGGCCCCTCTGAGCTTTGGTCATTTCAAACTTTTAAGTTTAACCCGAGGCTTTTATCATCCCAAATACATTTTCTCAGCAGGTTGTCCCATTCTTTAAAACGCTTGGTTGGTATATAACTTGGCAAAGTTTGAAACAAAAACAAGAGTATAGGCAATGTAATCATTTTAATTGATTGAATTTTTTTCAAAGATTGATCGGTTCAGAATCTTCCACCAATTCATTTCCATTTTCATCTGATTTGTCAACTTCCCATAATTAATCTCCCATTAATGTGCCCATTTAGGTATATATACCCCCAATTATTTTATATATTCACAATCCCATTTAAATCTAAATTTTTTCTTAATTTCATTATCTACCTCACCCATCATCATAGCCTCAGTTTTATGGTCATTTAGTTCATACCCAGAGTGTGCACTGTATTTTTCAATATCTTCCATAAGGTTATTTAATGATTTCCCAACATCCACCATTGTCACCAGCACATCATCTGCTTACATTGCTAATTTGTATTCATTTCCTCTTTTTTTTTTTTATTTTTTTTTCCGTTTTTTTCTCTTTTTTGTATTAATTTTTTATTTTAATTATTTTCTACACTAATCCCAGTTATATTTTTATTCCCCCTTTAAAAACGTTTCCCTTTTACTGCTCTCTAAAAATCTTTTTTTTCTTTTTTTTTCTTTGGCCCCCCCCCCCTTTTTTTTTTCGTGTCATATTTCCTCCCTTCCCACTTTAAATTTAAGAAATAATAAGTCTACTCTTTATTCGGGTTTCCCTTTCCAGGGAAATCCCTTCGCTTCCAGTTAACTTCCTCCGACTGGAATTTCCCTCCAATAAATGAGCCAGATTTTACCACCCCCTTAGTCTTCTTCTCTTTTAGTCTAATACTCTCTGCTCGGTAAATGGTTCTATACATAGAACAAAAATCAATGGAGAGAGACAGTCTCCCTGCCTTACACCCCGATCAAGCTCAGCGTTCTTAATGCTCCATTCACTGGATTTCAGGGTGAACTGTGTTCACAGACGGAGATTTCTGGAATCTTCCTGACTCCATCAGTGGTTTCCAGCAGTATCGAATCATGATTAAGATCACCAGCATCCAGCCTTGTCCCCTGCACACAGAGATTCCTTCTGATTCTCTCCATCCTCTGATGATCTTCTACACTGATGGAGGATCTTCAGAGTCTGAGGAACATTTTTCTGAGCTTTTAGAGCCAGATTGTCTCAGATTGGTGAACCTCTGTCTTTAAACAATTTATGTGATATTTCCAGCTCCGTATCCTTGAATATTTTATGCTTCATGCTCCAAAATTAGAAAAACTAGAGGTGTGCAGTAGGAAGAGTCAGAGGAATGATGAAGGAGGACAACCTGGTTAAGCAACAGCAGCTCTGATTTGACTCAGGTATGAGCTACAGCAGCTACCTGTAGGTACATGTACACTCCAGGGGCCACTTGGGGAAAATAAAGGGATAATTTGTTCTATCTTTTCTTTCTGACTTCAGTTTGTTTGATACGGTGAGTCAGTTCCGGATTAATCATAATAATAATAATAATATATACTTTATTAAGCCCAATTCGTGTGCCAATTAGGAAATTCACTCTCTGCATTTTAACCCATCTCAGTTTTTAGCGCCCTCTATCGGTATCGGCCTATATCGGCCTTAAAACTGAGTATTGGACATCAGCCACCCCACCGATATTTAACCGATATTTAACCAATCAGCCTGCTGTTTCCAAAGCCTAAAGAAAAAGAAAAACTTTTTCTTCTTTTCTTTTTCAAAAACTTATTTTTCAAAGACTTTAAAACTTCTAAAGACTAGGGGTGGGAAAAAAATATCAATACACTGAAATAAACCGATATTTTTATAGGCTGATATCATATTGACATTTAAAAATGCGGTATCGGTCTTTTTTACTAATAAAATCTTTGTTGTTCTGTTACAAAATCTCGTGAGAATTCATGAAATATCATGAGATTTTGTAACAGAATGACGAAGTCTCGCTAGATTTTGTAAGTAAAATACATTGATACCACGTTTCTAAATATCGATTTGATATCAGCATATGAAAATATTGCAATATTTCAGTGTGTCGATAATTTTTACCACCCCTATTTATCAAAGTGTCAGAAACGGATAACAAAACTGCTATTTGGAATGACTGCTTATTTTTTTCAGCTTTAATATCGGGATTGATATCGGTTATTGGCCACATGAGTTTTAAAATATCGGATATCGGCCAAAATTGTGCATCCCTATCAGTTTTGTGATTTTTGTGATCTGGAAGTTGTCATGCACATGAAAATAAGCAAATATATACATTTGTAAAATAAATAAAACATGTTAATAAAATAAAAAAATAATGAAATGGATTTTTAAAAGAAAGTAATTCATTATCGTTTATTGTTAAATTATTGTTTAACTGTGATTGGCTGCTACCTTGGCCAGGTCTCTCTTGTAAAAGAGATTTATAATCTCAATGGGAACTCCTGGTTTAATAAAGGTGAAGTAATTTTTTTTAAAAGTAAAGATTACTAAAAATTAAATCTATCATGCATTTAATAGAATATAACATCTATTTAATATTTATAAAATGAACATTTTTTCAAAAATACATGAAATTGATCAATTTTATAAATTAATTTTAACTAAAAGAACAAACATTTGTATTTTTTTGTTATATTGTAAGATCCCTGAGGGGAAATTAGGGCTCTGCATGTCTCCATCTCTGTACTGTGAGTACCAGAGAGCAGGGGGCTGCTACTTAAAGCGCCCGGGGAGCAGTTGGGGGGTTAAGGACCTTGCTCAGGGGTCCACAGTGGTTCACCTAAGAGTCGTGTCGGGGACTCGAACCCCAGTCCAAAGCCCATGACGCTACCACGAGGCTCCCCACTCCCCAAATTTTTTCATAGAGTATATTTTTATAGTATTTCTTTATAGAATATGCATATATATTCTATTCTGTATTGTTTGAATATAGGTTTGTATGAAAATATAAGATAAAGATCAAATGAAAACATAACAATGTAAAAATTGTTTAATTTTTTTAGAAATTTTACGTTGCTGAAGGATAGTTCATTAAATGGAAACATTTTGATAATGTATTTATTGCAACTGAAATGAGGGAAAATGTGGCGTTTTTATTATTTATGGGTCATCATGCTGTTTTCTGACTGGTGCAGCCCACTCCAGACTAGATGGTGCTGATGGTCTCAAACTAAAAAGTAAACTGACACCGTGGTGTGGGGGGTACTTTGCTGGAAAGGTGTTCTACAGGGGTACGATGCTGAAAAAGGTTATGAACCACTGAGGACGTGCAGCGATCCGAACATTACTCCATCTGGTGGTCATCAGGATCAGGTCTTCCCCTAAAACTGTCTGTACCACCTGAACACAGACAAGCAGGGTGTCATGGAAAAGGGTTACACAGAGGGGGGGGGGGGTCTGATAACTGGAGGCTTACTTATATTCTAGAGTAGCATAAAGAAGACATTTATTTATTTGTAGATCTGGAAATAGAAATAGACAAAAAATGTCCCATCGTGGAAGTTTTACCAGTTAGTCCATGAAAAATTAACAAACAATCTTCCTCAAAATGATTCAGACTCTCCAATTAAAGAAGGAAAAAAATCAGCTGTCAGTGGAACAAGTTGAAACCGAGTAAAGTAATAATAAATAAAAATTCTATAAAATCATGACATTGATTTTTAATTGTGGTGCAACATAAAAATTAAAAATAAACACACAAAAAATGAAACAAGTAAACAAGCGTGATGGGGCTTCAAAGGTAAAATGTTGTTGAGCAACACTCTGAGACAATCACTGCAATCAGGTGATTTCTGAAACGTCCAATCAGACGTCTGCACCTGCTGACAGGTGCATGACCAACATTTCAGTGCGTCATGCTTGTTTATTTATTTCAGGTTTTGTTTGTTTTTAACATTTCTCTTGAACCACAGTTCAAAATCAATATATATTCATCAGATTTTAATGTATTTTTACTTTTTTCAGTTTAAACTTATCTCACTGACAGCTGATTTTTTTTTCTCATTATTGGAAGGGTATGAATGATTTTGAGGACAAATATATGAATCATTTTTTTAAAAATTAACACATTTATTCATTTTTATTTACTTAGTATTATTTCTCCGTCTTGGAAAAATAAAAGAATATAAAAGTAAGAGTGAACAAAAGCATGACGGAGGATGTCTGAGGAAAACCTCACAATGACAAACTTCATGCCTCTGAAGTTTAGATAATTAGAAATAGAATATGAAATATTGTGAATATTTAATCTTTCTTTCTCTCCATTTTTAATCTGCGTTATTTGCATCATATAATTTTATCTTTACTCTCATCGTCTCTCTGCAGTTTCTTGGTCCAGGATGAATGAAGTCATTGTGAGTTTGGGGGATTCATCCATGATCTCAGATGAGTTTGTGAATGTAAAAATCATTTCAGATTTAAACTGAATGATGATCATTTCAAACTCGGCTTCCTGCGTGCGTCGCTATATTTTCATTCTTAGCTCGAACACGGAGACGTCTTCCAGGTTTACGTAAAGTTCTGATCATTCTTGGTTGCGTTGCAACTCCAGCTGGTTCAGCCGCAGCGTGACAGACGAGAGCATCTGTGGTTGTATGAAGCGGTGGATGATGGTGGATATCATGGCTCCAGATGATGGAGATAAAGGTGCAGTACTCGCTAAACGTCACTAGAGGATGGTACAGATGCAGAAACCGCAGACAGACTGCAGCCTTTCACCGTGGAAAGATTAAATTACAAGCAGGACAAAGAGATTCACTCTGCCTGCATTAGCAGCTTAGTGGGGGGCTGAAGTTCAGCAGAAACCTGGAAATAACATGTTTTTCTCTTTATGTGCACCAACAGTGTTTACTGGTGCGTACGGATTAGAGCAGATCCACAAACTATCATTGATCTGCTGCTGGACTTCAGCCTGCTTCCCATGTGTTCCACATCAAGGTGTTATACATGATAAAACATAGAAAAGAAAGGATAAAACATGGCCAAAAGACATGGTCAAATATGGAAAACAGGGATGAAACATGATAAAAGTACAAAATGCTCATAAAACAGGGATAAAACATGCATAAAAGAGTATAAAGAATAAAACATGATAAAACATGCAAAAAAAGTATTAAATGCTAATAAAACATGAAAAACATGAATAAAGCAAGGGGGGATAAAATATGACAAAACATGCATAAAGGAAGGATAAAACTGGAGAAAACATTAATTTAAAAAAAGGATAAATCATAGTAAAATATGGATAAAACAGGGATAAAACATGCATAAAAGCTGATCAAACATAAAAAAAAACATACATAAAAAATGGATAAAATATGATAAAACATAGAACAAAGCAACAATAAAACATGGTCAAACATGGATAAAACAGAAAAAAAATATAATAAAGAAGGATAAAACATGCACAAACACAGATAAACTATAAAACAAATAAAAAATATGAATAAAGCAAGGATAAAACATGGTCAAACATGGATAAAACTGGATGAAATAAAATATGGGTAAATAGGGATAAAACATGCAGAAAAGATTGTAATATTCTCATAAAACATGATTTAAAAAAAAACATGCATAAAGGAAGGATAAAACAAGGATAAAACATGATAAAAAATGATAAAAATGATCAAACATAACAAAACATACATAAAACATGAACAGAGCAACAATGAAACATGGTCAAACATGAATAAAACAGGCTAAAACATGATCAAACGGATAAAAGATTATAAAACATAGATAAAACCTGAATAAAGCAAGGATAAAGCATGGTCAAACATGGATTTAAAAAAAACAGGATAAAACATGGGTAAGACGGGGATAAAATAAAAGATGATCGAACAGGCATAATACATGATAAAACGTGGATAAACATACACAAACATGGATAAAACACAAAAGCACATGGATAAAATATAAAACATGGATAAAGATAAAACTTGGATAAACGCAATAAAACAAGTAAAACAAGGATGAAAGATAATAAAACAAGATAGAACATGGAAAAACATGGTACAACAGAGGACAACAATGAAACATGGATAGAAGACAAATCATTATAAAACATGGATTAACAATATCAAAACGTGGATAAAAGATAAAACATGATAAAATATGGAAAAAACGTGGAAAAACATCAGAAGACAACAATGAAACATGGATAAAACATGGATGAAAGGTAATAAAACAAGATAGAACTTGGTTTAAACAGGATAAAACGGGTAAAACATGGACGGCTTTATTTAAATCTGAGGACAAAAATAATATGATTAATTACAGACCTGCAGTGTCTGTACTGCCAAATCTTTCAAAGTATTAGAGAAAATACTGTATCATAGACTACGTGACTACTTAGAAAATACAAATATACTCATCCTACAATATTGTTTTAGGAAGAAGAATATAAGTAGCATGACAATCTAGATTTTGCTGGAAAATGGTGAGTGATTGGTGTTTTTCTGGATTTACGAAAAGCGTTTGACACCGTTGATTTTGAGATTCTTTTGGGCAAATTGCAGCATCATGGTTTCAGGGGAACTGCACGAAATTAGTTCATTAGTTATAAATCACAATGTAAAAACATTAATCACGGGGTTCCACAAGGTTCTATGTTAGGACCGCTTCTCTTCATTCCAGATGTAAATGAGTGTGAGAATTCCACCAAAGTCCTGCATTAGCATATTATTGGTGCCCGGCTGCTCCCAGGCTCCTGGGCCCTCCTGGGCCCTCCCTGGCTGGGGTCTGGGGTCTCTGGGGGCTGCTGGTGACCCGGGTCCCGGGCCGTTCGAGCTTTCTCCTCCTTGCAGAGACGAGGTTGCATCTGCATGACTGCATCACCATAGAGACCTTTTCTTCTGCATGTTGACGCTGTGGTGCTGCTTCCCGTTGGGTGTGTACTAATAACTACTTCTGTCTGGGTTTTATCTCTTTTCTGTGTAGTTCTGTGTGTACGTATGATCTTATGATACTCCAGATGTCTTCGTCTAAGTGTCTTCGGCTAGGTTGCCACCTGCAGGTCCTCCTGTGGGGGATTGTAGTTTTGTTTTCCAGCAAAGACGATGGAAAGTTGTTTATGGGTTTCTGTGCAGAAACATCAGTTGGCTGTTTAAGTGTATCCGTTTTTCCTCTCTTTCCTCCCTTCTTTCTGTTCCACTCATTGTTTCTTTTCCTAACCTTCTCTTCCTTCTTGTCAGGCCCAGCGATATGATGTATTATAAACAAATACTCAATTAAATAAAGTGAAATAATCAAGGGTAGCCTTATATTCAGAAAGCTCCTCTTAAAGGCAAATCTGTTCAACACAACAAAGCTACCAGATCATCATTCTGCTGCTAGCATGCTGGACAGGACAAGTTTATGAAAATGTCTAATGTTATTCATTACTTTATACTCCACAAATATCAATGACAGCTGAGGACTTAAAATTATTAATTTCTCTCAAATACATATGTAATCATGTATGTACAGTATGTCATGTAATGTGCGACGTGTTTGTGCATGAGTACCTCTGTATCTGAGGAATCTGAAAAAGTAGTGCAAGCTAGATTGGATGGTACAGTATAGGAGTGAAATTGTGACTGATGGCAACAACTGGACCCTGTCCATAAACTATAGATACTGTAGCTTCTGGAAAGTCCCGTTTTGCAAATGTGTTCCATTGTAGGCTTTTGTGTTTGTATTTTAACTGGTTTGTAAAATAAAATTGAACCGAATAAAAAAGAAAAAGATCATGATGAAACATGGTTAAACGATGATTAAACACGGAGAAAACATGGATAAACAACAATGAAACATGAATACAACATGATAGAACAGAGATAAAACATGACAAAACATGGATTAAATGTGGATTAAAACATAATATAATGTGGATAAAACATGGAAAAATCATGAATAAATCATGGATGAAACATAAATAAAACATGATAGATTGTGGATAATCCATTGATAAAACATGGACAAATCATGGATTAAAGATGAACGGAATATGATAAAATGTGGATAATACATGGTTAAAACATGGATGAAACATGATAAAACATGAAAAAATCATGGCTAAAACATGGATCAGTCATGGATAACTCAGGGATGAAACATCTGTAAAACATGATAAAAATGGATAAGTCATGGGTAAATCATGGATGGAACTTAATAAATTACTTCTAACTTTTAGTCTTTTTGTTTTAAATGAAAGTTCTCAGAGACAAAGATCCATGAAAGATCTCAGAGTTCCAGATTTCCCATCAGAGCTCAGAATGCAGTTTTTTTCCTGGTTCCAGAGGTTCTAGTTGAACAAGAACCAGAACCTCCAGTTATCAGAACACTCTCTGGAACCAGAACCTCTCTCTAGAACCCGAACCTCCAGTTATCAGAACCGTCTCTGAAACCAGAACCTCTCTCTAGAACCCGAACCTCCAGTTATCAGAACCGTCTCTGAAACCAGAACCTCTCTCTAGAACCAGAATCTACAGTTATCAGAACCCTCTCTGGAACCAGAACCTCTCTCTAGAACCCGAACCTCCAGTTATCAGAACCGTCTCTGAAACCAGAACCTCTCTCTAAACCAGAACCTACAGTTATCAGTCCTTTCTAAACCAGAACCTCCAGTTATCAGAACCCTCTCTGGAACCAGAACCTCTCTCTACAACCCGAACCTCCGTTATCAGAACCGTACTCTGAAACCAGAACCTCTCTCTAGAACCCGAACCTCCAGTTATCAAAACCCTCTCTGGAACCAGAACCTCCAGTTATCAGAACCTACTCTGGAACCAGAACCTCTCTCTAGAACCAGAACCTACTGTTATCAGAACCGTTTCTGGAACCAGAACCTCCAGTTATATGATTCGTCTCTAGAACCAGAACCTCCAGTTATCAGAACCTACTCTGGAACCAGAACCTCTCTCTAGAACCAGAGCCTACTGTTATCAGAACCGTTTCTGGAACCAGAACCTCCAGTTATATGATTCGTCTCTAGAACCAGAACCTCCAGTTATCAAAACCCTCTTTGGAACCAGAACCTCCACAGTTATCAAAACCTACTCTAGAACAAGAACCTCTCTCTAGAACCAGAACCACCAGCTATCAGACCTTTCTAGAACCAGAGCCTACTGTTATCAGAACCGTCTCTGGAACCAGAACCTCCAGTTATATGATTCGTCTCAAACCAGAACCCCCAGGTATCAAACCGTCTCTAACCAGAACCTCCATTTTTCCCTTTGAACACATTTTATTTATTTGCAGAGAATTTTTATTCTAAAAAGGGAAAAAAAAACTAAGAACAAAAACGCTTATTTGCGTTGCGTTATTTTTGAAAATGTCCAAAAATAACATATAATAGTAATATTATAAATTTCCCAAAACATCATCATCACTAACAGTAGCAGCATCATGTGACATCTGATAGGCTACCACCATCATGTGATACAGAAGCTAGAATCTGATAGGCTACCACCATCATGTGATACAGAAGCTAGAATCTGATAGGCTACCACCATCATGTGATACAGAAGCTAGAATCTGATAGGCTACCACCATCATGTGACAGAGAAGCTAGAATCTGATAGGCTACCACCATCATGTGATACAGTAGCTAGAATCTGATAGGCTACCACCATCATGTGATACAGAAGCTAGAATCTGATAGGCTACCACCATCATGTGATACAGAAGCTAGAATCTGATAGGCTACCACCATCATGTGATACAGAAGCTAGAATCTGATAGGCTACCACCATCATGTGATACAGAAGCTAGAATCTGATAGGCTACCACCATCATGTGACACAGAAGCTAGAATCTGATAGGCTACCACCATCATGGGACACAGAAGCTAGAATCTGATAGGCTACCACCATCATGTGACACAGAAGCTAGAATCTGATAGGCTACCACCATCATGTGATACAGAAGCTAGAATCTGATAGGCTACCACCATCATGTGACACAGAAGCTAGAATCTGATAGGCTACCACCATCATGTGACACAGAAGCTAGAATCTGATAGGCTACCACCATCATGTTACACAGAAGCTAGAATCTGATAGGCTACCACCATCATGTGATACAGGAGCTAGAATCTGATAGGCTACCACCATCATGTGACACAGAAGCTAGAATCTGATAGGCTACCACCATCATGTGATAGAGAAGCTAGAATCTGATAGGCTACCACCATCATGTGACAGAGAAGCTAGAATCTGATAGGCTACCACCATCGTGTGATACAGAAGCTAGAATCTGATAGGCTACCACCATCATGTGATAGAGAAGCTAGAATCTGATAGGCTACCACCATCATGTGACACAGAAGCTAGAATCTGATAGGCTACCACCATCATGTGATACAGAAGCTAGAATCTGATAGGCTACCACCATCATGTGACAGAGAAGCTAGAATCTGATAGGCTACCACCATCATGTGATACAGTAGCTAGAATCTGATAGGCTACCACCATCATGTGATAGAGAAGCTAGAATCTGATAGGCTACCACCATCATGTGATAGAGAAGCTAGAATCTGATAGGCTACCACCATCATGTGACAGAGAAGCTAGAATCTGATAGGCTACCACCATCATGTGACATAGAAGCTGGAATCTGATAGGCTACCACCATCATGTGACAGAGAAGCTAGAATCTGATAGGCTACCACCATCATGTGACAGAGAAGCTAGAATCTGATAGGCTACCACCATCATGTGACACAGAAGCTAGAATCTGATAGGCTACCACCATCATGTGACATAGAAGCTAGAATCTAATAGGCTACCACCATCATGTGACACAGAAGCTAGAATCTGATAGGCTACCACCATCATGTGATACAGAAAGCTAGAATCTGATAGGCTACCACCATCATGTGACAGAGAAGCTAGAATCTGATAGGCTACCACCATCATGTGACAAAGAAGCTAGAATCTGATAGGCTACCACCATCATGTGACACAGAAGCTAGAATCTGATAGGCTACCACCATCATGTGACAAAGAAGCTACAATCTGATAGGCTACCACCATCATGTCATACAGAAGCTAGAATCTGATAGGCTACCACTAGGGATGTATATCGTTAGGATTTTATCGATACCGATATCAATATCGATATCTCTTCTCCTACGCCGGTTTATCGATTCTCTTATTGATACTATAACATAATTTAGAGTAAATAATAAAGACATTACAAGATGTTACAAGATCAAGTGGTGGAGAATATTTGTTCAGATGATGTTGAAGAAGCTGGACATAAAAGTCGGTGAAGGACAGCTGGGAAACTAAGGAATTGTGTCTGTCTTATTCCATCATGTGATTATTTGAAGTGTAAGAAAATCATGATTAGGTAGATGATCAAAAATATCAATAAGAGTATCGTTTGTCCAGAATCTTATAGGCTACCATCATCATGTGATACAGAAGCTAGAATCTGATAGGCTACCACCATCATGGGACACAGAAGCTATACATCTCATAGGCTACCACCATCATGTGATACAAAAGCTCGAATCTGATAGGCTACCACCATCATGTGACACAGAAGCTAGAATCTGATAGGCTACCACCATCATGTGACACAGAAGCTCGAATCTGATAGGCTACCACCATCATGTGACACAGAAGCTAGAATCTGATAGGCTACCACCATCATGTGACACAGAAGCTCGAATCTAATAGGCTACCACCATCATGTGACACAGAAGCTAGAATCTGATAGGCTACCACCATCATGTGACACAGAAGCTAGAATCTGATAGGCTACCACCATCATGTGACAAAGAAGCTAGAATCTGATAGGCTACCACCATCATGTGACACAGAAGCTAGAATCTGATAGGCTACCACCATCATGTGACACAGAAGCTAGAATCTGATAGGCTACCACCATCATGTGACACAGAAGCTAGAATCTGATAGGCTACCACCATCATGTGACAAAGAAGCTAGAATCTGATAGGCTACCACCATCATGTGACAAAGAAGCTAGAATCTGATAGGCTACCACCATCATGTGATACAGAAGCTAGAATCTGGCTGCTCTCATCATTTCATTGCCTTAAACTCTCAGAAGTGGAAACAAATTGTATGTTTTGTTTCTGTACAGTGGCATCAGGATACTCAAAAATGATCTATTCCAAAATTTTATCTTCTTGGTGTCGAAGTTTCGACTCCATGGTATTGATGTGCCCATCCCTAAACAGGCCACACACACACACACACACACACACACACACACACACACACACACACACACACACACACACACACACACACACACACAAGTTTCTGGTAACTTGTCAGCTCCTGTATAATCATGGGGGGACTTTAAAGCCACCAAAGCTGCCATTCATCAACACCTGGTCAAGTTTGAAAACATGACTCGGGGGATTTTAATTAGACGCAATTAGCGGCGGCGGCCATGCGGAGATCTGGACCCCCCCTACGCTTTCACACCGGAGGGGGAAAAGATGCGCTAATTAGGCGGGAGGCTACTTTTATTCATGTGACCTGCGGGGACCCCGAACAAGCTGTTTAACGTCACCGCTCCCGCAATTAAAGGCGGGATTCATTAGGGTGACATAAACACACACGAGAGCGTTCAGCGTGTGATGGAGTGTGTGTGTGTGTGTGTGCGCGCGCGCTGTGTGTCTGAAAGCTGATGAGAAAGGACAAACAGCAACAGGTGGTCAGACGACCTGGGGTCCAAGAAGAACCGGCCAACTGATAGTTTCTCTTCCTTGACATAAAATTACCCACAATTCCCCGCTCTTTCATAAAATAAAACACATCACTCCCCACAGATTGCAACTTTTTTGGTAAAACGTGCAATCGGTGCTCCAGCTTCCCGGGAAGGATGACATCTCCTCAGCAGCCTCTCAGGTCCCTCGAGGACTCCTCGGATCCCCACAAACGCACCGCCGCTTTCAGAAAACACATTCAGACTTCTTCCTGTGACAAATGAGTTGCAGACACGTCCACGCGGCCATTTGTGTCACTCAGACCAAACTGCTCATCACGTGAATGATTTTCCGTGCAGCTGCTCGCGAGCCCCCCCGCTGCTGCAGTCCTCTGCAAGGAAACACACAAAGACGAGGAATGATGGTTGAATTATAGGCTCAGATGTTAGAGGAGCGCGTGCAGGGCCGAGCTGGGCTTCGCTCAGCTGCACGTGCAGGTTTCAGCGTTTCTGGAAGTTTCTGGAAGATGCACGAGGTCCTAAATGTTGTTTATTCAGGATGAACTTGTGTTTTATTCAGTCAACAGGCAGAAGATGCGGAGGACAGGAGGACTGTCCATCTGTCCACCTGACGGGGGAGGGGTGACCTGAGGTCGCGCGGACGGAGACAGGTGGACACAGGTGAGGATGGCAGAGACGGGGACAGAGTTCACAAGGATAATGGTGTCAGGAATATTATTATTATTATCATTATTATTATTAATATATTAATATATTATAAACAGTATTATTATATTATTTCTTATAATAATAATAAAATAATAATAATAATAATAATAATAATAATAATAATGATGATAATAA
Organism: Atherinomorus stipes; assembly: GCA_023101725.1. Lineage (NCBI taxonomy): Eukaryota > Metazoa > Chordata > Actinopteri > Atheriniformes > Atherinidae > Atherinomorus > Atherinomorus stipes. The sequence goes on along the minus strand of JALJCO010011430.1, from coordinate 170,916 downwards.
TAATAATAAAAATAGATAAAAAATGATGATAATAATAATAATAATAATGTCTTTTATGGGAATTGTTTGCGTTTTCGTCTTTTTCCATAAAAACCTGAGGGATTGTTCCCACATTGGTGATAAATCTGTTATTATTCTGGTTAATTTGTGGTTGTCACTAGAAGCAGAAATGCTGATTTATGTAAACAAATAAACAAACATTCCTGCAGCAGCTCTGATTTCATCTCACTTCAGTTTAAATATTTACTCTAATATCAGTGATGAAGGTCAGAATATCTGAGAGTTACGAATCTGGAGAAAAGGCCTCTTCATTTGTTTGTTTGTTTGTTTGTTTGTTTGTTTAAAGCACGTGCTCTTTAATCCTACAGACGTGGAAACAAGGAGGATGAAGATTGACTCCTCTTCATCACGTTTATTTCTCCGTGCGTCAGATCCATTCTGCCTCCCGCGTGGCCACAAAGACGCGCGCGAGGTCGGCGGTGGCCCCGGAGGAGCGGTGGTAGAGGCCCTCTGAGCGGACTGGATTATTAATTTATTTATTTATTTATTTATTTATTTATTTATGTAAACGCATTCATTCATTTATTTATTTATCCATTTGTACGTCCGAGAAAATTATACACCCACATGACCATAAAAGATCGAAATTGCCTAAAACAACAACAAACATAAAAATATTAATAATAATAATAATAGTATACATATATATACAGTATATATATATATATATATGTGTGTATATATATATGTGTATGTATATATATATTCTCTCTTCGGTGTTTTCATATTTTCCCGCAGCTGTTTGTCTAAATTATGGGATGTTTAGAGAAAAACGCGGTGACATCACTAAAAGAGCGACACGAATCTGGAACATCATGATAAAAACTGGGACCATGAAGCAACGAAAACTACAGGCTGGAAGATTTCTGGTTATTTTCGAGCGCAAAAATATTTAAAAGATCATTTTCTTTATTTTTCAAACTTTAATAATAATAATAATAATAATAATAACAAGTTCCACGAGGTTTATAAAAGATTAATAAAATAAAGGAGGTGAGATTATTTAGATTAGAGAGAAAATAAGAGACCGAGATAGATAGATAGATAGATAGATAGATAGATAGATAGATAGATAGATAGATAGATAGATAGATAGATAGATAGATAGATAGATAGATAGATAGATAGATAGATAGATAGATAGATAGATAGATAGATAGATAGATAGATGTAGGAAGGCAAAAATTTTGGGAATGTGCACACGCCTTAAGCCTAACAATAATAAAAATAAATAAAAATAATATAGTAATAATTATTTAAATTATAATTATAATAAATAATAACAAGTGCCAGCATGCAGGACAGCGCGCGCAGGGCAGGAAAAGCTCCCTCCATCCTGTGATTGTTGTTTTCCTCGTGGGAAGAATCCCGCCGGCCCACGTGGCCTCGCGCGTCTCAGCGGTGAAGATGGAGGTGCGCGAGCCTGCTGACAGGCTGACATGAACATAATGAAGCGCGCGGGGTGAAGGTCTTCCTCAAAACGACAGAAAGCGCCGTGAGCGTGCGCGCGGTGTGCAGGCTCGTCCCCGGACCGCAGTTCTTGACTCCCCCAGCGTTGTTTACAGCTGAGGCCGCGAGACTGGGGGCCGTTAGAGGGACCTCCCTGAACCCCACCGCTGCCTTAAACCATCAGACTGTTTATAATCCAGATTATAAGGCATCTACGTCATCATCATTATTCACCCTGCAGCTAAAAAAGGCGGAATTCACAGCAGTCATTCAGATAACAAAAAACTAATAATAAATAAAAATTTACAAAAACATATTTTAGGGAAATAAATTATTATATTTTAACTGTAATTGGAAATAATTATTTTAAAAAATAAATAAAAACTCTCCCAGTCACATTAGAGCAGCTTTAGTGGACCAACCGTGTTCAAAGTTATTCATATCCTCCAATTAAAAAAAGTTAAATTCACATTAGTAATTCAAATAAGAAGCTAAAGAAACTAATAATAAAAAATTCACAAAAAAATTATTTAGTGAAATTAAATATTGCTTTTGAGTTGTAATTGGAAATAATCATAAAAAAACTGTCCCAGACACATCAGAGCATCTTTCCCATGAACATGGACCAACATACCTGTCAGCAGGTGCAGACGTCTGATTGGACGTTACAGAAACACCTGATTGCTGTGATTGAATCAAAGTGTTGCTCAACAACATTTTAGCTTCAGAGCTCCATCATGATGGTTTTATTTTTTTATATGTTTGTTTTTAACACTTTTTTAAACCACAATTCAAAATCAATGTCATGATTTTCAGAGAATTTTTATTTATTATTAATTAAGTCAATTTCAACTTATTTCACTGACAGCAGACTATTTTTTTTCTTTAATTTGAGAATATGAATACTTAAAGAATGTCATAAAAAAACTAAGAGATCACCCTTGTTTTCTCATATTTCTCATATTTTAATGCCCGGTACGACTAAAAGTACATTTGTCTGGACAAATATAATGATAACAACAAAAATATCTGATAAGAGTTTCATGTAAGAACTGATTTCTGACATTTTCCTGCTTTTATTGAGAAGTGATTTTGTCTTACATCAACAGCTATGGTTTCCTGGCAAAAACGGCTTTTAGGCATTCTGGATTTTCTTCTCTGCCTCTTTTAGTCACATGATTCACACCACAGTTGTTTACTTGTTTTGTTTTTTGTGTTTGTTTTTAATATTTTTGTTGAACCACAATTCAAAATCAATGTCATGATTTTCATAGAATTTTTATTTATTGTCACTTTTGTCAATTTCATGTTATTTCACTGCAGCTGTTTTTTTCCTTCTTTAATTTAGAGGATATGAATAATTTTGAAGACGACTGCATTTTCTTAATGTCTTTATTTTAATGCATTTTAAATGTGTAACTTTTAAGTGTTTGCTTATGTGTTTTATTTTAAAGATATTCTTTGTCACTTTTAATTGTATGGAAGGTGATTATGGCCACTGAAGAAAAAAAATAAAATTCTGAGAAAAAAAAATCTGGATTTTTTTTTTTCATTTCTGAAAAAGTGAAAATTTTTATTTCAATTTCAGAATTTTATTTTGTTTTCCTTAGTGGCCCTTATCCTCTTCCGTAGATTTGCCTCATGGGGACATATAATGTTGTTTTAATTGAACTGAATATTTGGTATTTAGATTAAAAAGGATGATAAATGAACTCATGTATTGTCAGAGTTTGACCTTGTAGTTTTCTCTTTCTGTTTTTCTTGCATAATATATGCGGCATCTCTGCTTACAGTTAGGATAAAGTGAAAATTATATGTATATATATATATATATATATATATATATATATATATATATATATATATATATAATATATATATGTGTGTGTGTGTGTGTGTGTTTCATGACAACTTAATCTTTGTAGCCTGTAACTGATCGATACTCACGCATCAATAGCGCATGTAACTGCATCTATCTGTGCAAAAAAGCACGTTTTATTTATTATTATTATTATTATTATTATTATTATTATTATTGTTATTATTATTATTATTATTATTATTATTATTATTATTATTGTTATTATTATTATTATTATTATTATTATTGTTGTTATTAATGTTATTATTCCAAATAAAAGGCCAGAGCTGCGTCTTGTCGCTCTGGTTTCCGGCTCTCGCCGCTGTCGCCTGAACGCCTCGTTTCCATGGTAACGGACAACAGAAGAGGACCGGGGAAATGTCTGAGCGGGACTTGCGGGAGCTCCGGAGCGCCGCGGCGGAGTTTTACCGGGTCAGCGGGGTCCCGCAGGAGATCGAGAGGGCCCTGAACGAGGTCTTCGTCCTCCAGCCGGGAGACGTTTACGGACACCTGGTACGCCGCAGCTTCGAGTTCACAGACTCAAACACCAACCGAAAACATGGCGTCACTGACGTCTCTGTTGTTGTCACTTTTTAAGACGAAAATGTCTCATGACGTCACATTAAAGCAACATTTTTAAACAGGAATATGGTGATGACAGCGTTAAACACGTCACTGATCCTGTTAGATCGGGTCATAAGTTCAGAGCTAGTTCTCTCCCTCTCCTCTCCTTCTACTTTTTTACAAAAAAAAAAAAAAAAAAGTTCAGAGTAACACTGATGACGTGATCAAGGTGACGTAGATCTACCTGTGCGTCACATTCATCAAAGCATCACTGTGGGTGCAGACGGAGCGATATCAGGCTCAGGGAGAAAAATCCCGATCTGACTCTGCAGAGATCATCAAACCAGTATGACGTCACAGAAAATAAGAGACGTCACTGAAATGATTAAAGCAGCAACAGAGGAGAGAGAAGGAGGTCTGGATCAGGTTTCTGGACCAGGATTCTGGACCAGGATCCTGGATCAGGTTTCAGGATCGGGTTCCTGGATCAGGATTCTGGATCAGGATTCTGGATCAAGATTCCGGATCAGGATTCTTGACCAGGATTCCGGATCAGGATTCTTGACCAGGACTCTGGATCAGGATTCTGGATCAGGATTTCAGGATCAGGATTCTGGATCAGGATTCTGGATGGGGATTCTGGATCTGGATTCTTGACCAGGACTCTGGATCAGGATTCAGGATCAGGATTCTGGATCAGGATTCTGGATCTGGATTCTGGATCAGGATTCTGGATCAGATTTCTGGACCAGGATTCCGGATCAGGATTCTGGATCAAGTTTCTGGATCAGGATTCTGGATCAGGATTCTGGATCAGGATTCTTGACCAGGATTCTGGATCAGGTTTCTGGATCTGGATTCTTGACCAGGACTCTGGATCAGGATTCTGGATCAAGATTCTGGATCAGGATTCTGGATCAGGATTCTGGATCGGGTTCCTGGATCAGGATTCTGGATCAGGATTCTGGATCAGGTTTCTGGATCAGGATTCTGGATCAGGTTTCTGGATCAGGATTCTGGATCAGGATTCTTGACCAGGATTCCGGATCAGGATTCTTGACCAGGACTCTGGATCAGGATTCTGGATCAGGTTTCAGGATCAAGATTCTGGATCAGGATTCTGGATCAGGATTCTTGACCAGGATTCTGGATCAGGTTCTGGATCAGGATCCTGGATCAGGTTCCTGGATCAGGATCCTGGATCAAGATTCTGGATCAGGATTCTGGATCAGGTTCTGGATCGGGTTCCTGGATCAGGATTCTGGATCAGGTTCTGGATCAGGATTCTGGATCAGGATTCTGGATCAGGTCCCTGGATCAGGACCCTGGATCAAGATTCTGGATCAGGATTCTGGATCAGGTTCTGGATCGGATTCCTGGATCAGGATTCTGATCAGGATTCTGGATCAGGTTTCTGGATCAGGTTCCTGGATCAGGTTTCTGGATCAGGTTCCTGGATCAGGTTTCTGGATCAGGTTCCTGGATCAGGATTCTGGATCAAGATTCCGGATCAGGATTCTGGATCAGGATCCTGGACCAGGATTCTGGATCAGGATTCTTGACCAGGATTCCGGATCAGGATTCTTGACCAGGACTCTGGATCAGGATTCTGGATCAGGTTTCAGGATCAAGATTCTGGATCAGGATTCTGGATCAGGATTCTTGACCAGGACTCTGGATCAGGATTCTTGACCAGGATTCTGGATCAGGATTCTGGATCAGGTTTCTGGATCAGGTTTCTGGATGGGGTTTCTGGGTCTGGATTCTGGACCAGGACTCTGAATCAGGATTCTGGATCAGGTTTCAGGATCAGGATTCTGGATCAAGTTTCTGGATCAGGATTCTGGATCAGGTTTCTGGATCAAATTTCTGGACCAGGTTTCCATATCAGGATTCTGGATCAAGTTTCTGGATCAGGATTCTGGATCAGGTTTCTGGATCAGGATTCTGGATCAGGATTCTGGATCAGGATTCTGGATCAGGATTCTGGACCAGGATTCTGGATCAGGATTCTGGATGGGGTTTCTGGATCTGGATTCTTGACCAGGACTCTGGATCAGGATTCTGGATCAGGTTTCAGTATCAGGATTCTAGATCAGGATTCTGGATCAGGTTCCTGGATCAGGATTCTGGATCAGGATTCTGGATCAAGTTTCTGGATCAGGATTCTGGATCAGGTTTCTGTATCAGGATTCTGGATCAAGATTCTGGATCAGGATTCTGGATCAAGTTTCTGGATCAGGATTCTGGATCAGGATTCTGGTAGGGATCCTGGATCAGTTTTCTAAATCAGGATTCTGGATCAGGATCCTGGATCAGGATTTTGGATCAGGATCCTGGATCAGGTTTCAGGATCAGGATTCTGGATCAGGTTTCTGGATCAGGATTCTGAATCAGGATTCTGAATCAGGATTCTGGATCAGGATTCTGAATCAGGATTCTGGATCAGGTTTCCCGATCAGGATTCTGGATCAGGTTCCTGGATCAGTTTTCTAAATCAGGATTCTGGATCAGGTTTCTGGATCAGTTTTCTGGATCAGGATTCTGGATCAGGATCCTGGATCAGGTTTCAGGATCAGCATTCTGGATCAGGTTTCCGGATCAGGATTCTGGATCAGGATTCTGGATCATGATTCTGAATCAGGATTTTGGATCAGGTTTCCCCGATCAGGATTCTGGATCAGGATCCTGGATCAGTTTTCTGGATCAGGATTCTGGATCAGGTTTCTGGATCAGGATACTGAATCAGGATTCTGGATCAGGATCCTGGATCAGGATGCTGGATCAGTTTTCTAAATCAGGATTCTGAATCAGGATCCTGGATAAGGATCCTGATCAGTTTTCCAAATCAGAATTCTGGATCAGGATTCTGGATCAGGATTCTGGATCAGGTTTCTGGATCAGGATTCTGGATCAGGTTTCTAAACCAGGATTCTGGATCAGGATCCTGGATCAGGTTCATAAAACAGGATTCTAGATCAGGATTCTGGATCAGGTTTCTGGATCAGGATCCTGGATCAGGTTTCTAAAACAGGATCCTGGATCAGGATTCTGGATCAGGTTTCTGGATCAGGATTCTGGATCAGGTGTCTGGATTAGGATTTTGGATCGGGATTCTGGATCAGGTTCCTGGATCAGGATTTTGGATCATGATTCTGGATCAGGTTCCTGGATCTGCCTTCTGGATCAGGTTCCTGGATCAGGTTTCTAAAACAGGATTCTTGACCAGGTTTCCGGATCAGGATTCTTGACCAGGTCTCTGGATCAGGATTCTGGATCAGGTTTCAGGATCAAGATTCTGGATCAGGATTCTGGATCAGGATTCTTGACCAGGTTTCTGGATCAGGATTCTGGATCAGGTTCCTGGATCAGGTTTCTGGATCAGGATTCTGGATGGGGTTTCTGGGTCTGGATTCTTGACCAGGACTCTGAATCAGGATTCTGGATCAGGTTTCAGGATCAGGATTCTGGATAAAGTTTCTGGATCAGGATTTTGGATCAGGTTTCTGGATCAAATTTCTGGACCAGGTTTCCATACCAGGATTCTGGATCAGGTTTCTGGATCAGGATTCTGGATCAGGATTCTTGACCAGGATTCTTGACCAGGATTCTGGATCAGGTTTCTGGATCAGGATTCTGGACTAGGATTCTGGATCAGGATTCTGGATGGGGATTCTGGATCAGGATTCTTGACCAGGACTCTGGATCAGGATTCTGGATCAGGTTTCAGTATCAGGATTCTTCCAAATCAGGAATTCTGGATCAGGATTCTGGATCAGGTTTCACGATCAAGATTCTGGATCAGGATTCTGGATCAGGATTCTGACCAGGATTCTGGATCAGGATTCTGGTCTGGACTTTGGTCTGGACTCTGGCCTGGATTCTGGTCTCTGATCTGGATTCTGGTCAGGACTTTGGATATCTCTGATCTGGATTCTGGTCTGGACTCTGATCTGATCTCTGGTCTGGACTCTGATCTGAATTCTGGTCTGGACTCTGATCTCTGGTCTGGACTCTGATCTCTGGTCTGGACTCTGATCTGGATTCTGGTCTGGACTCTGATCTGATATCTGGTCTGGACTCTGGTCTGGATTCTGGTCTGGACTCTGATCTCTGGTCTGGACTCTGATCTCTGGTCTGGACTCTGATCTGGATTCTGGTCTGGACTCTGATCTGATATCTGGTCTGGACTCTATCTGGATTCTGGTCTGGACTCTATCTGATCTCTGGTCTGGACTCTGTCTGGATTCTGTTTGGACTCTGATCTGATCTCTGTCTGGACTCTGGTCTGGATTCTGGTCTGGACTCTGATCTCTGGTCTGGACTCTGATCTGGATTCTGGTCTGGACTCTGATCTGGATTCTGGTCTGGACTCTGATCTGGATTCTGGTCTGGACTCTGATCTGATCTCTGGTCTGGACTCTGATCTGATCTCTGGTCTGGACTCTGATCTCTGGTCTGGACTCTGATCTCTAGGCTAGACTCTGATCTCTGGTCTGGACTCTGATCTGGATTCTGGTCTGAACTCTGATCTGAATTCTGGTCTGACCTGATCTCTGGTCTGGACTCTGATCTGGATTCTGGTCTGGACTCTGGTCTGGATTCTGGTCTGGACTCTGATCTGATATCTGGTCTGGACTCTGATCTGGATTCTGGTCTGGACTCTGATCTGATCTCTGGTCTGGACTCTGGTCTGGATTCTGGTTTGGACTCTGATCTGATCTCTGGTCTGGACTCTGGTCTGGATTCTGGTCTGGACTCTGATCTCTGGTCTGGACTCTGATCTGGATTCTGGTCTGGACTCTGATCTGGATTCTGGTCTGGACTCTGATCTGATCTCTGGTCTGGACTCTGATCTGAATTCTGTCTGACTCTATCTCTGTCTGACTCTGATCTCTAGGCTAGACTCTGATCTCTGGTCTGGACTCTGCTGATTCTGTCTGCATCTAATTCTGTCTGCTCTATCTCTGTCTACTCTGATCTGATTCTGGTCTGGACTTATCTGATTCTGGTCTGGACTCTATCTATATCTGTCTGGACTCTGATCTGATTCTGTCTGACCTATCTATCTCTGTCTGACTCTGTCTGATTCTGGTCTGGACTCTGATCTATCTCTGGTCTGGACTCTGTCTGATTCTTTTGGACTCTATCTGATCTCTGTCTGGACTCTGGTCTGGATTCTGGTCTGGACTCTGATCTCTGGTCTGGACTCTGATCTGGATTCTGGTCTGGACTCTGATCTGGATTCTGGTCTGGACTCTGATCTGATCTCTGGTCTGGACTCTGATCTGAATTCTGGTCTGGACTCTGATCTCTGGTCTGGACTCTGATCTCTAGGCTAGACTCTGATCTCTGGTCTGGACTCTGATCTGGATTCTGGTCTGAACTCTGATCTAATTCTGGTCTGGACTCTGATCTCTGGTCTGGACTCTGATCTGGATTCTGGTCTGACTCTGATCTGGATTCTGGTCTGGACTCTATCTGATATCTGGTCTGGACTCTGATCTGGATTCTGGTCTGGACTCTGATCTGATCTCTGGTCTGGACTCTGGTGTGGATTCTGGTTTGGACTCTGATCTATCTCTGGTCTGGACTCTGGTCTGGATTCTGGTCTGGACTCTGATCTCTGGTCTGGACTCTGATCTGGATTCTGGTCTGGACTCTGATCTGGATTCTGGTCTGGACTCTGATCTGGATTCTGGTCTGGACTCTGATCTGATCTCTGGTCTGGACTCTGATCTGAATTCTGGTCTGGCTCTATCTCTGTCTGGACTCTATCTCTAGGCTAGACTCTGATCTCTGGTCTGGACTCTGATCTGGATTCTGGTCTGGACTCTGATCTGAATTCTGGTCTGGACTCTGATCTCTGGTCTGGACTCTGATCTGGATTCTGGTCTGGACTCTGGTCTGGATTCTTGTCTGGTCTCTGATCTGGATTCTGATCTGACTCTGGTCTGGTCTCTGGTCTGCGTCCAGATCCAGGAGGACTCTTTGGCTCCAGAGCCACCAAGTTTCTACAAACGACTGAAACTTTATTTAAATCTTCTGAAACGAGTAATGATGTCATCCTCCGTGTGATGTCATCCACTGTGTGATGTCATCCACCGTGTGATGTCATCAGTGAATCTCTGGATTGATCCCTGATCAGTTCCTGCATCAGCTTTTGTTTTTCTTTCCTCACTTTGTGTTCAAACGTTGCTCATGAAGAACTTCGGTGGTTCTTCGTTATTATTTGATGGATCGTCTGAAAGAACTAGAACATGAACCTAGAACGTGAACTAATCTAGAACACGAACTAATCTAGAACACGAACTAATCTAGAACACGAAGACATGTCCAGAGATGGAGGACACGGTTCGTCCTCACCTGAGTCTCCAGCTGGTTTAACCTCCGACTGCCTCTCAGGTGGATTTCTTTGCAAAGCTCTCTGCACCAGCGCGGATCAGCAGGTTGAGGGGAAGCCATGTTTACGATGCCAGAGGACAACCGTCCGTCCAGACGGAGGTCTGCTGCCTCGTCCGCAACAAGGAAAAGGTAGAACCTCTTCATCGCCTTCCTCTTCATCACCGCCCGTCAGGCTGTAGAAGCGATCAGTGATCTGTCACTGCAAACACTCAAATCACACCAGCGATTATTTTCTGATATTTAGTCAAAATATCTCATCACACTGAAAATAAGACAAAATTACCCAAAGAGAAACATTTCAGTGAGATATTCTTTTAAAGGGGAAGTTCAGGATTTTTGACATAGAGCCACATTTACAAATGAACTTTGGCCGATATACGATATGCCAATATTTTAGAAAGTCATGTGGCCAATAAAAAAAAGAAAGAAAAAGAAGAAAAAGAGAAAAAAGAAAAAAATTGAAAAAATTGAAAAAAAATAGAAACTCATGTGGCCGATAACCGATATAGATACCGATATTAAAGCTGGAAACAAAAAGCAGTCGTTGTAAATAGCAGTTTTGTTCTTCGTTTCCGACACTTTGAAAAATAGGGGTGGGGAAAAATTATCGATACACTTTAATATTGCGATATTTTCATCTACCAATATCAAATCGATATTTAAAAATGCAGCATTGATCTATTTTACTTACAAAATCTCACGCGATTTCATCGTTCTGTTACAAAATATCACAACATTTCATGAATTCTCGCAAGATTTCGTAACGGAACAATAAAATATTGCGTGATTTTGTTAGAGATTTGTTAGTAAAATAGATCGATAGCATGTTTTTAAATGCCAATATGATGTCAGCATATGAAACTATCGCGAAATTTTTGTGAATTCTCGGGAATATCACGAGATTTCATTCGCAAAAAAGATCAATATTGCATTTTTATATGTCAGTATGATATCAGCAAATGAAACTATTGCGAAATTTTTGTGTATTCTCACGAATATCACAAGATTTCATGAGTAAAAAAAGATCAATATTGCGTTTTTGAATGTCAATATGATATCAGCATACGAAGCTATCACAAAATTTATGTGAATTTTAGCAAATATCACGAGATTTCATTAGTAAAAAAGATTGGTATCGCGTTTTTAAATGTCAATATGATATCAGCATATGAAAATATCGTGAAATTTTTGTGAATTTGTGATTTCATTAGTAAAATAGATCGACAATGTGTTTTGAAATGTCAATATGATATCAGCAAATGAAAATATTGCGATTTTCCTTTTTTTTTTTTTTTTTTAACTTGTCCTGTCCAGCATCGAAGCAAGCAGAATGGAAATCTGATTGCTTTATTCTGTTGAACAGTTTTGCTTTACCAAGCGGAGCTTTATGAATATAAGGCTCCACTTGATATCATGTTTATTCATTTTATTTCTTTATTTAAACATTTGTCTATTACACCATTCCATTTCATACTCCTGGGCCTGACAAGGGAGAAATGAAAGTTAACAGAGGTAATGATAGAAAGTGAAACAGAGAGAGAGGAGTAAGGAAGAGGAAGAGAGAGAGGAGAGAAAACATGAATCCACTTACACAGTTCACTGGTACATCTGTACAACGATCCCTAAACAACCAAGGTCTCTGTTGGAAAACAAAACAAGCAATCCCCTACAGGAGGACCTGCAGGTGGCTTAAATATCCTCAGATCATACAAACACACGCAGAACTACGCAGAGAAGAGGTACAACCTAGTCAGCGCAATGGGAAGTAGAGAAGAGGTACAACCTAGTCATCGCAATGGGAAGTAGAGAAGAAGTACAACCTAGTCATCGCAATGGGAAGTAGAGAAGAGGTACAACCTAGTCATCGCAATGGGAAGTAGAGAAGAGGTACAACCTAGTCAGCGCAATGGGAAGTAGAGAAGAGGTACAACCTAGTCATCGCAATGGGAAGTAGAGAAGAGGTACAACCTAGTCCTCGCAATGGGAAGTAGTGTCACAGCATCAACATGCGTAATAAAGGGTGCTCCGTGGTGATACAGTCATGCAGATGCAGCCTCGTCTCTGCAAGGAGGAGGAAGCCCGCAAGGCTCACGACCCAGGCCCCCAGCAGCCACCCAGAGGCCCAGATCCCAGCTACCCCCCCCCCCCCCAAAGAGCGGACATGCATCCCCCGAAGGGCGGCAAAAGGCGGCCCCAGCCGGAGCCCCCTGCAGTCTGGGGGCCCAGGCCCCAGCGGACCAAGACCAGCAGCTGCCGACCCCACCGGGCGCCGGGCGTCCCCCGGAGCGGAGACAGCGCCGGGCCCAGGGCCCAAGCGCCCAGGAGCAGCCACCCCCCCCCCCCCCCCCGGACCCGGGCGGCCCAACCGAAACCCAGGAGGACCGGACCCCCCAGACGACGCCCCCCAGGGCAGGCCAGCCCCCACCCCAACGTCCCTGCCCCACACACCTGACACCAGGGCGCCACCACCTCTACCACCCCCTACCCCGCCACCACGCTCACACACACACTCCCCACACACCTACCCCAACACTAGGGCTGAAAGATATACCGTCACCGCCCCCACATCGAGACATGGATCGAGACACCCCCACCAGCACACACACACGCATGCACACAGCAGAGGCGCCCCGGCCCCCGGCGCAGTGACTAGACGTCACCAGGTCGTGAGGACCGGCCAAATCCAGAGGAGGCACGTCCCGCCGGCCCGCCCCCCCCCCAGCGCCAAGCCGGGTCCCCCTGCGATTTTTCAGTGTATGGATACTTTTTCCCTCTCCTAGTCTTTAGAAGTTTTAAAGTCTATAAAAAAGACGTTTTCGAAGAAGCTTTTGTTTTTTTAAGCTTTAGAAACAGGTTAAATAGTTAAATATCGGTAGGTAGGCCAATGTCCGATACTCAGTTTTAAGGCCGATATAGGCCGATACCGATAGGGGGCCGATTATATTGTGCATCCTTCCTGTTAAACTAGTAAAACTAGCCTTGTATGACAAATTTTGCATTAGATATCGAGGAACTAGTTTCTTACCAGCTGCGGAATGATACACTTTGCTTCGGGTGGTCGTGTTACTACCTTTGTCAGTGTATTCCGGTTCGTAGAGATACGGTGACAGTTTAATGAAAAAAGTTAGAAATCTCTTCAAAATGCGACATTTCCTCATGCCTCTCAGACGTGGCCGTAGTTTTGACTGTATTTTTATGTAATCAGATTACAGCAGATGACATCACTCCGCCGCCAAATACAGGAAGTAAAACTTTGTAAAGTGTCTCAGCAGCAACAATCAAAATGTTTCGTGCAGCCGGAGACGATGGAGATGCTCTCAGTGAACAAGGACCCTGTGAAGAGGATGCATTTATCACACAGTATATCAATACATCGATACAGGATTGATGTATCAGTATTTATCCAAATACAAAATCCCCAAATCGTCCAAAAATTGATATCAAACCCACTTTTATTTTGTAAATGGCTTTATTTTGAAGTTCCTCTGACAAATTTTCACAATAAAATCCACGTTTCTAGTTGTGCAGTGGATAAATGACACAGAGATAGTACTGCATATGTACTTCCATGTACTGTACGTAGGAGCTACAGTTATGTAACCTTGTTTATTACTGGTCATATTGTTTCATATTGTCTTTATCCATCGGTGGATCCTAATTTAAATCAAATCGAAATCATATCGTGACTGAATCTGAGATATCGGTAAACATCAGACTTTTATCCTCTGTATGGAAAAATGAGTAAAATGTGTCCCGTCATTAAAACGGTTCATCCTCTCACGTTCTGACGTTCTCCTCCTCGTGTCAGAGCATGTCCTCAGCTTCTGTCTCCAGCTGTTGGACACCTGAAAGGACGTCCCTGGACTGGAGGGCTGGGAGTGAGGAGAGAGCGCAACATGTGACGACCGCCGTCCAGTGGATAAACGAGCCCCTGAGTGACATGCTGAAAGACCGGGACCCCTGTGACCAGGCAGACGTTGACCGAGTACTCAGGTACCGTCAGTGCTTGTTAACAGGAAAACTTTCTCTTTCTTAACCTGGACCTCATTTCTAGGAGTTTATACGTGCATTTACTCACCAGTAAAGTTTCTGCATCACTTTGAGTCCTTCGGGAGATATCACGCTGAGTCGCCCTGCGGGTAACTGCAGCCACGAGCCAAGCCGCCACGGGAGCACAAGCTGAAGCTATAACGTTTTTTTCTACGCTTTTTCTTCGTAGTTCCACTTTCGAATCCATAACTATCGCTTACAGCGTTTGAATTCACCGCGACGGTGTTGGGGACGCGGATGCAGCCTCCGTGACGTCACGTCCGCAGGACAGCGCGGGAAATTCACCACCGAATCTCAGCGTCAATGACGTCACATCCGCAGGACTTCAATCCCCCCCCCGAATTTATCTCATCTATCAATCCCACGACCATCTCACATCACTTCCTAATCTCATCCATTCACTCTCACCACAATAATTTTCCAATACTTCACACAGATACCAATTCCCTCTATCATCCCCAAATTTCAATCTTACTCATTACTCCTCCCAAGCGAATTCTCTATCTTCCTAATGTTACTCCAGAAATTCTCAAATCTACTAATAGTTACATCCCAGGAGCGCGGGAAATTCACCACCGAATCTCAGCGTCAATGACGTCACATCCGCAGGACAGCGCGGGAAATTCACCACCGAATCTCAGCGTCAATGAGGACCAGGGTTGGGAAACCCTGTTCTAAAGGACTCAAAGTGATGCAGAAACTTTACCGATACACGTATAAACTCCTAGAAAAAAGGTCCAGGTTGAAAAAGAAGAAACGTACCTTTAAGCCAGGTCCTTTGGTTCCTGGATAAACTGATTAATCCAGGTGTGCCTGACCTCAGTAACTGGCCAGACACACCTGGATCAATCAGCTGGTCCAGGAATGAAAGACAGGAAGCGAAGGAGCTGGCTTAAGTTCAGGACCTGCCTCGAAGTTTGAAAGCATTCGAACGATAAAAACTACAGTTCACAAGATGATATTGTGTGTGCACAGTAATAGTTAAACCAAAGAAAATCTGATAACCAAAACTCAAGTGGATATAAAGTGCAACATTTGTCAGACATTGTTTTCTGAGAAAAACTGCAACATTAAATCCTTTAATAACAATTGTTGGTTGCCTTACAAGAGTTTCTTAATTCCAACAACTCTTCACTGATCCGAGGCACTCTAAATCCCACGACAATGAAGCTAAAACAATTAATTCAATGATATTTGTGCAGTAAATACACGTACTGAAGTGCTCTGGAGGCATTTTCCTTGAAAAACAAGTCTTTGAAAAAGACACAAGGAAATTATAGCCATTACAACGAACAACGTTTAAAGCAAATACTAAGTCCAATCAAATCAGGTTGTCTTGGTTCTGCTGGTGAAATAACGTGGAAATAGTTTTGTAATCACTTACATGGAGACAGAGGATCAGATGCAGCAGTAAAACTTATGACAAACGGTTGGTACGGATGACCTGAAACTGACAAAAGTCCCGCAGAGACTTGCCACCGAGCAATCAACAATGATACTCACATATAGTTTTTGGGTCCATTACAGTACTTGTACTCCCTGGTGGTAAATAAACGGGTGAATCCTTTTCCCTTGTACTGAATCCGTTCCAGGTCTCACGTCCATTCATCTGGCTTTCCCCGAAGAAGGAAGGTATCCGTGAAGTGTCTGTCCTCAGAGTGAGATCGCTCAGATTACAAGTTTAAACACTCCAAACAGGTCTGATGGGGGGGCGTTTATGAGGAGGGCAGGGGTCGGAATGGTTTTCATTCTCCTACACGAAATTCCTCCAGAACGAAGATCTGCAGCTGCTGGCGTTTCACGTTCCGCTTGTGTTCATCCACGTTTTCATCGCGATCTTCTGACGAAACTCACAGTTGCTCCAAAATCCTTCGATCTATCTATCATCTAGATATCCTCTATCTATCTATCTATCATCTATATATATATATATATATATATATATATATATATATATATACAAAATTATTCATACCCTCCCATTAAATAAGAAAAAAAAAATCAATTTTCTGTGAAATAAGTTGAAATGGAACAAATTAATAATAAAAACATTTATGAAATTCATTTTCAATTGTGGTTTAACAGGAATTTTTTTTAAACGTGAATTTTTTTGTATCGTTGCACCCCTAATATATATATATGTGTGTGTGTGTGTGTGAGTATATATATATATATATATATATATATGTAAAATATACCCCCACATATATATATACATATATATATATATATATGTATATAGAGAGGAGAGAGAGAGAGAAAGAAAGATGCTCGGATCGAATATTGGCTCAATACTTACAAATTAGCTGGATCGGATATCGGATGAATGTGGCCGATCCAATTTCTGTTTTTAATAATATCATAATAAATGTAAACTTTGTTATTTGTTAAATTATATTAAGTAAATTTATAGTCGGGGTGGGAAAAATATCAATACACTGAAATATCACAATATTTTCATATGCCGATATATCAATATTTCAAAACACAGCATCGATCTATTTTACTAACGAAATCTCTCAAGATTTTGTCTTTCTGATTCGAAATCTCGCGGGTTTTTGTGAAATCCTGTGAGATTTCATAAGAAAACGATGAAATCTCACAAGATTTTGTTGGTAAAATAGATCAATATCGCGTTTTTAAAAATCAATATGAAATCAAGACATGAAAATATCACGATATTTCAGTGTATTGATATTTTTTCCCCACCCCTAATTTATTTCTGTCTTAAATTTGTTACCTTTTTTGTTTTTTAAAAAAAGGCTAAATGTTTATGTCAAACTTGATGCCTTCATCACAGTTCATTCGTTCCCGTAGAATCGGATCGGTATCGGCCGATACACTCAGCCCAGGTATCGTATCGGTATCGGATTGGATCGGTACAAAACTGGATCGGTTCATCTTTATAACTGGTGGAGAAAGCCTCGGTGATGTCACGTACGTCCTCTATTGTTGACACGTTCCAGCTCCAGTTTTCTTAAAGAAAAATTCGAATCTGCTCTGAACAGCAAAAGAATCCAAACAAACAAACAAACAAACAAACAAAACGATATCTAAAAAATGGAAAAGAAAAACTGCTCCCACTGGTTTCTATGTAGATTACGTGAATGTTGACCTCCTCAGATGGGGTCACACGAAGGTTAATGATTTGCTTTGGGTCATCATATCGCCACGGTGCACTGGGCTGCTGCTTACATTGAGTATAATGACACAAAGAATAATGAGTTATGATGCAACAGTGGCCTGAGACGGTTTTACCTTCCCGTCACGAACACGGAGAGAAAATCCTCCAAAGTTTCCTCTGCACGCTGGCAAAGCAGCAATGAAGCAGATGTCTCTGAATCCCTCTGCACTGGATCCATGTGAGCGTCTGTTCAGCGTTTTTATTTGCTCTTTACTAAACGTTGTTTTCTGTAACTGCAGGAATTACTTAACGACCCAGATCCTGGCGGAGAAAGAGAAGCAGAAGAACCAGGAGACGCATCCATCCAGCAGGCCGGAGGTTGCACCTCCTTCTCCTCCACCTACGCAGAATAAAGGCAAGAAGAGTGCTGAGAAAGGTCAGATACAGTTTTTGGAGAAATAATTAGATAGAATTTTGTATTTGCCTTTAAAGGTTTTTCAATACCCAGATTTCTGGCCTGGATGGTTGTTTTTAGGTCTGATTCTCATGTTCTTGTTCTTTAAAGATGTTTAACGTTGTGCAGTGCACACTCTGAGAAACAGAGGTACAGACAGGAACGTTTCTGTACCTGTACGTACATGTTTTACAAATGTTCTCTCAAAAGTACAATATTGGTCTTTATGAGGCCAGAAGTACCTATATACTATGAAAAAGGCTCCAAAGTAATAGAAAGTACACATTTGTACCATTTCAACCCTAAGGGTACCTGCAGCATTGAAAAATGTGTGTAGCTTGTACAATAACTATAAATAGCAGTACTTCTAAACAGTAGTATAATTATAGTTATTATATTATGATTTTCATAATAACCATAGTAATAATTATATGTATAATTATATATGTGTTTGGCCTAATATTTCTATAATAATTAATCATTTATTATTAGCATCTTTGATTGTTGTCATAATCTCTATTTTATTGACTTTTATTCATCATTTTTAATTGGTTTAATTGTACTTTATTAACTCATACAGCTTGATAAGGTACAAAAATGGACCATGAAGGTACAGAAATGTCTTTCAGAAAGGAACCCCCCCAGCAACAAGCTTTGGACCCTTTTAGGTACAAACTGGTACCTCTGTTTCTGAGTGTGTGGACAGTAAGACACACGGACGTTTTTCTGCGTATTTGAGTATGTTAAGAAAACAATAACCTTGTTTATTACATGTAATATTGTTTCATATCATTTCATATCAATCGTGGATCCTAAAAATGTGACTGACTTTGAGATATCGACAAACATCAAATCAGTATCCACTGTATCGATATGATATTGGATTGTGATCAAACCCCCCCCCCCCCCCCCCCGAGTTCCGACCGGCTGTGGGTCGTGTCCGAGACGAGATCACGGGTACAAGCAGCCGAAATGAGTTCCCTCCGCAGGGTGAGGAGCTCGGTCATCCGGGAGGGGGTCACCGTAGAGCCCGTAGAGTCCTCAGGAGGGACGACGTCTCCCGGCTGGCCTGGGAACGCCTCGGGACCCCCGGATGAGCTGGTGGATGTGGAAGTCTGGGCTTCCCTGCTCAGGCAGCTGCCCCCGACACTTCTTTTAGTTCTTTGTTCCCCCACATCACTGATGATCTTTCTCTATCAAATCCACAGCAGATGCTTTGAAGATTGAACGGCCGTGTGGACGTGTGGACGTGTGGACGTCTTCTTTGTCGTGCTTGACTCCAAGAGTTAAAAAAACAAACATTTTCTGATGACTATTTCTTTGACTTTCTTCTGATTGTTTTCTTCTAACAACTTTTTTCTGATAATTTTCTTCTGATAAGTTTTTTCTTTTCGACTTTCTACAGACATCTTTCTTCGGACGATTTTTTCTGATTCATTTTTTTCTGATGAATTTTTTTTTTACAATTTTCTTCAGATGACTTCTGACGACTTTCTTCGGAGAAATTTCTTCGGACAATCGTCTTCAGAAGATTTCTGATGATTTTCTTTTTTTCTGACGACTTTTTTCTGACGATTTTCTTTAGACGACCTTAGATAACTTTCCTCTGACGACTTTTCGTAAAACTTTCCACAGATAACGTCTTTCTGATGACTTTCTGACTTCTGATGACTTCTTTCCGACAATTTTCTTTTGAGGACTTTTTTCGGACAGCTTTCTTCCGACAACTTTTTTTTGACGATTTTCTTCTGACAACTTTTTCCTGATACATGATGACTTTTGTCCCGACACTTGACTCTGACGACGAGGACGTCCCAAAATGTATAACGACTAAATGCTGCGGTGTGATTGGCTGGTTGGATATTAGTGTTAACAGGAGGTGGAGCAGGTGGAGCTGATGAAGAGGAGCGTGGGTGTAATCATGTGATTTTAGAAGCCTCAGATGTTCCTCCAGCCTCCTCTTGTCAGTAGAATAAGTCTTCTGGTTTTTCTCTTCTATTTTGTTTACTTAAAGGTAAAAAGAGAAACTCTTCAGACAAACCCTTTCCTCCGGCAGAGCCGCCGGAGCCAGTCGCGTATGGAAGCATGGCCATTGGTTCAGTGTCACTGGCGGTGGCCAAAACTGGGGCCCAGGTGCAGGGCGTCCCTCTCTACAAATACATCGCAGCTCAGAAGCACCAGAAGGTCAAACCACTCGCCGAAAATGCAGATATTCACGGAAAAGCTCTAATGGAAGTAACATGAGATGAATTTAACACGTTTTTCAGGTCCCAGAGCAGTTTCACATCCCTGTCGCCATGGTAACGCTGCTGTGCTGTGGGAAGACATCTCCTGGAAAGCTAAGTTTACTGGAGGAAGTTATCCTGGTCCCCAGAGTGGGACAAACAGTCAAACAGGTACCTACAAGCCCGTCCCGGCTCCTTTTTTCTGGATTTACACGTTTTTTGTTCATGTTTTGTTCTCGTTCATGTTTTGTTCTCGTTCATGTTTTGTTCTCGTTCATGTTTTGTTCTCGTTCATGTTTTGTTCTCGTTCATGTTTTGTTCTCGTTCATGTTTTGTTCTCATCGCTATGACGCGCGGTGCGTTTTAGGTCAGGCAGAGTTTTTGCTGCACCGCTCACAGAGCTGTCCTCCTGCTCCACAGACCGTCACAATGACCCTCGAGCTGCTGAAGGAGATGATGAGAATAACGAAGTCGTCAACCAAAGCAGGGGTGAGGGACATCGCCCTCTTCATTCTAAAACTCTGAACCGAGTTCGTGCAGAGAAATAAAAAAGTAGGAGGCAGAATTTAAATCTTTTTCTGCCTGAACTAGCCTAATTTATATGTATATAAAAGGAGAGCCCTATTCAATCCTCATGGCTGATCTTCAAATTGTGCTCGTAGGCAGACTCGGAGGTATCAAAAATGCTTTTTAAAGCATTCAATAGTTGCCCTACTTTACCTCCAAACCCTCTATGCTGCACACACACAAGTATCGCCGGCATTGTTCGGTCACCCCCACAGTTTCCATGAATGACACGAGCAGCGATTTAAATGGGAGCCGCTTGGCTTCTTACAACCTTGCAGTGACCTTATTTCTTTCAAATTAAATGTATGCTCATCCATTGTTGTTCGTGTCTGTCTTTAGCTCGGCTGTTTTTATCAGACTCACAAAGGTCTGAGTTGTACAGGCATAAAAGAGATGCATAATGTTCATGTGCTTGATGTAGTTGTGTTTGTAAAAACATGCATTTTTTACTCCAAGGCCACGCAGGCCGTTGTATGCGACGGTGGAGCCCTGGCCGTAAACTTCGAGCGACCTGAACAGCCTCTGGATCTGGTCTCTGAAGCCTGCGGGAACCTTGGTCTGGCTCTGGGAACAGAGCTTCATTTGGTCCTGAACTGTGCGGCCCCTGAGCTCGTGGACTACGTAAGTTAACACGGTTATATCTTCCCACGCTCATCGTGGCCAAACATGGTCAGGGCTGAGGATGTGGCGCGTTCCCCGTCAGGCTAAAGGGAAGTACGAAGTCGCAGCAGGAGCTCTGAAGTCTCCAGACGAGCTGCTGGACACGTACCAAACCCTCAGCAGCAAATACCCAGCGGTGGTGGCCTTCATCGATCCGTTCCGCAGGGAGGTGAGTTTCTCCTGATTGGTGGATTTAAAAGACTTTGCTGTCTCTACAGGGAGCCGAAGTCCCCCCCCCCTACTTCCGCACCATGGGACCTAAGAAATGAAAAAATATGAATGGAATGAGGAGAAAAATGATGATCTTCTGGTTCCAGTCGTTCTCTGTCCTGGATTCCAGATGTGTTGGTTATGGATTTATATGAAAAATACCGCGAAGATTTTCGATCATTTCAGGATTTACTTGAAGCCGTTTTGTGGGCTACTCCTCTCACCACAAGTGATGACATCGCTCCCTGCGACGGGCGTGAACGAGACCGGACATCGTTCCATCGGCGTGATGGAAAGACTCCTGACAACTTAAACATTTCCTGACATATCAAATCAAATCAAATCAAATTTATTTATATAGCCCTTTCCAGCACCCATTGGACACACAAAGTGCTTTACAGCAGGGTAACAGAAAAAGAGACAACAATGCAAAACATAAAAATGTAAACTTAAATACGAGGAAAAGTGAAGAACAAAAAAGAGTTAAGAGTGAAAACAGCCAACAGAGAATCAGAACAGGCTACTCGGAGGAGTGCAGGGTGTACCTAAGAGAGAGTAAAAACCTTTCATAAATAAACTAGCTAGAATTAAAAGCTAGACTAAAAAAATAAGTCTTTAACTTAGATTTAAAAGAGCCCAGTTCAGTCGTGAGACGAATGTTGGGGGGCAGTGAGTTCCACAATCTGGGGCCGGCAGCTGAGAACGAGCGGTCGCCCCACTGCTTTAGCTTCGTTCTTGGCACTTCTAAAAGAAGTTGGCCAGCGGAACGAAGGGCCCTGCTGGGGTCCCGGCGGACCAGCAGGTCAGCCAGATAAGGGGGGGCCAGGCCGTTGAGGGCTTTAAAAACAAACAAAAGTATCGTTGTCGTGTCTGTGCCGGGATGTGGGCATTCGGGATGTTGGTGTCGCGGGAGCGGCTATGTGGGGGGTGTGGATTTCCCCTGTGCTTGTCCTGCGTGTGGGGCTCTGGGGGTCGCGGACGGAGCTGCGCTTTCCGCCGGGGTGCTTGGTTTTCGGCGGACCCGTGGTCGTGTCGTGTCGTATCGATGTTGGGGTGTCTGGCGTGGCTGTCGGGGTGTGGGGTTTTGTCCATATCGTTCAGCTCTAGTGTGTGGAGGTGGGGGGTTGCGGGGTGGCCGGGTCTTTTCCACGCCGGGTGCCTGTCCCGCCCGGCCGCTGTGTCGGTTGGGGCTGGCCTGCGCCGGTGGTCCCGTGCGGGTTGGTCTCGCGTGGTCCGGGGGCTGGGGGCGGTGGACTTGTGGCGTGGGGGGGCTGGTGGCCCCGTGGTCCCCGTCCTTGGTGTGTGTGGGTGGGTGTGTGACTGGAGGGGGGGCGCGTGAATGCGGGTGTGTGTGTGTGTGGTTGCCTGTGGGGGTGTGTGGAGATGGGGGGGGGTGGATGTGGGTTTTTTTTTTTTTTAAACTGGCCAAAGTGGTCAAAAAAAAAGAATGAATAAGTAAATGAAAAATAAAAACAGTAAAAATAAACTAATAAAAAAAAATTAAAAAGTATAAAAATAAAAAATTAATTTTCCATTATCCAGAAGGGGTTAAGTGAGTTTTATATTGGGAATGATTTTTGGAAACCGGGAGAGGCATGATTCATCTAAACCAATTAAAACACACCCTCCCTTTTTTTTTTTTGTTGGGAGGTTAATGATCAATTGTCTGATCACCTCTCTGCTCCTTGGGGGTGTTATCTTCTTACATTCCAAATTTTTTGGGGACCCTTAAAATTTATACAAATAAAAAAATCTTATAATCAATCCTACCTACTGGACTGGGTGGGGGTGCATGGATGATGGGTGTTTGGGTGTGGGGGTGGTGGTGCATTGGTGGGGTTTGTGTGTGTCGGGTTGGGGGGGCTTGGGTGGGGAGCGGGGATGGTTCTGTGGGGGGATCGGATGCGGGGCGCTGGGTGGGTGGGGGGTGTGTGTGTGTGTGTGTGGGGTGGGTGGGTGGTGGCTCTGGCGGGGTTGGGGGATTGTGCGTGTCGCGGCCTGGGTGGGGGTGCAGGCTTGGGTTTGGAGGGGGGGGCATGGACACTGGGGGGGCGGATGTGCGGGGACAGAGAAAAAAAAAAAACAAAACAAAAAAAAACAAAACAAACAAGAGTAATTTAAAATCAATTCAGAAGCGGACGGGGAGCCAGTGCAGGGAAGATAGGACGGGGGTTATATGTTCCCGCCTGGACGCGCCCACCAGAAAACGAGCAGCAGCGTTCTGGACGAGCTGCAGGCGGCGATGGAAGCCTGGTTCAGGCCAACGAAAAGGCCGTTACAGTAGTCCAGCCGGGCACTAATGAAGGCATGGACAGCCGTCTCCAGGTCCCCCCGGTTAAGGAAAGGTTTGACCTTTGAGAGGAGACGGAGTTGAAAAAAGACATAAAGCGGTCTTCACCTCTGTTCATGCTCTGTTTCCTGTTCTTGAAAAATATAAAGTAAAAAGTGGTGACGTGCCGGCGTAAAATCACAACGGTAGCGTCGTCAGGCAGCATGTTGTTGCGACGAGAGCTGCAGTCCACACAGAGGCTTCAAGTCAATCCTGAAATTATCTAAAATCTTTGCAGGATTTTATTTTTTCTTTGCAGGAAAAAGAACGACTTCGACCAGAAGATAATTATTTTCTCCTCATTGACTTCCAGTCATATTTTTTCGTCTCTTAGGTCCCATGATGCGGAAGTAGAAGGGGGGGACTTTGGCTCTCTATTAAAGGGGAATTTAGCTTTTCTTGAACCTGGGGTGTGTTTTCATCTGTTCTTTCATCTATGTGAGTGATGGAGAAAATTTTTTTCCAGATAGCTCCGGTATTTATCCGGCAGGCAGCCTAGCAGCAGCTAATGATAAGTATGGGGCAACTGGCCCCCGCGTCTAAGTTCTCCCTTAAAAACCTGCTTTTTTCCACCATGAGGGGCTCAGATAGTCTCAACAAGTGTCCGACATCATCCTAGAGAGGAGACATGAACCTGCGATAAAATAAATTCTATCTAAAATATGGTTCTGTTCGTCAGATACCCCACAGAAATGTCACCACCCGCATGATGGTGATGACATTTTAAAGTTTTTATTTTACTGTGTTAAACTGGTAGAATTAGCATAAATAATTATTTAGCTAGTAGTGCTGTACAATGTTTTTATATGAATATGAAGTTTTTACACAAAAATCTTTAAAAACAAGCTGTTTGGTAATGGCATATAATAAAAATATGCAATTTGTGAGTATAAATTAGGATAAAACTTACTGTTCCAGTATTTAATATGTCTGTCCTCCTTCTGTCCAGCATGTGTTTGAGTTGCAGCACAAACACACGTAGTTAAAGAATCACACTTTGAACAAACTTTATTGATCTGAAAAACGTTCATTGTGGCGGTACTGACTAATATTTAGGGACAAACACTTTTCTTAAATAATAAATAAATGGATTTGACCTTTTAGTCAAAAATGATAAGACATCACTAATTATACTGTATCTTTAGGAATTTATACAAAAAAACTACACAATTTTACCATTTTTAGTAGAAAGATGATGTACTGCATACCTAAAACCTATTCCAGGGACGGAGTGAACACAGTAAAATAGATCCATAAAAATGGATCAGACAGTTTCAGACAGTTTAAATATATATATATATATATTTTTTTTTTTCATCAATTTTTTCAAATTCATCAGGGACACAAAAAGGCCAGAAATGAAATAATCCCCCACTGATGTTTTAACTATCTTCTGCTTCTGGGATGTGCTGATTTTCTGGGTCTGGACTCCCTTCAGAAGCAGGTCTGTCGGACTCTCCTGGTTTGAAAATGAGCTGAAGAAAAAAATAAAGGAAAACTTTGGTGTTTAAAAGAAGATTCACAGAAAACATCTGCTCTCTATGATCTAATAACACTCCATGGATAAAGTTCCATATTTTAGGCTTCATGATTGGCTGAAAAACAGCTGGTTATTGTGACCAAGTCAGTGAAACATGAGTCTTGGTGTTGTTATTGTTGTTGTTGTTGTTGTTGTTAGGGACCAGTTCAACAGCAGATTAATGCTCGGAGGCTTTGTGAATATTGGGAATAATAATATCTTTTTTAATACTTATGAGGCTGTGATATTATCTGAACTCCTGCAACTCTGAAACTCTCAACAAGGAAAAAAAGCATAGCAACAAATCTCTGTTGCCATGGTAACAGATGGGGGGTTGAGATCATCCTATTTGGAGGACACTTCAAATACTCAGCTCTACATCTGTTAAATTACTGTCAGTTATTATCATCATTATTATTATTATTATTGTTATTATTAGATAATAACAACAATAACAATAATAATAATAACAACAACAATAATAATAATAATAATAATTAATAATGCGCGTTCTGTGTTTTATTGTGTGTTTATCTTCCGTAAGGACACGGACCAATGGGAGAAGCTCAGTCATGCGATTGGAGACTCGTGCTCATTGCTCTCTGACATCACTTACAGACCGCAGGCCCCGCCCCTTCCAGGGGTCAGAGGTCACATTTTAAAACACACCACTGAGACGACAGTCAGCGACATGATCTGCATCACATCAGAGCATCAAGGTAACGTGGTGGAGACGAAGGCTGGACCTGGTCTGTTCAGGTCAGGCGGACGTTTACCGTCCTGCAGCATCTCCTCTGCTTTTACCAGTGTGTGTGTGTGTGTGTGTGTGTGTGTGTGTGTGCGTGCGTGTGTGTGTGTGTGTGCGTGTGTGTGTGTGCGTGTGTGTGTGTGTGTGTGTACGCGTGATGATGGGAATAACCTCAAGGTACCGTGATGATGGGAATAACCTCAGATGAGCCGTGCAGCGATTCCTCCTTCTCAGATATTGTAAGTTTTATCCTTTTTTCCTTCATCTGCTTCACTGAAGGTTTTAAATGATGTTGTTTTAGCAGCTGACTCGGGCGATCATGTGATCCTGATTTTATTGGATTTAACAGCTGCTTTTGATACGGTGGATCACAAAATATTAATTACACGTCTTGAACACTACATTGGGATACAAGGTACTGCCCTAGAATAGTCCAAGTCTTACTTTTCTGAGAGGACATTCTCTGTCAAGCTTGATCATTTCCAGTCTTCCTCTGCTTCTCTGTCATGTGGGGTCCCCCAGGGGTCTATTTTTGGGCCACTGCTCTTTACTCTGTACATTCTTCCCCTGTTTTTAGGAAGCACAAGTGTGCATTCCATCCGTATGCTGACGACAGTCAGGTCTATGTACCATTAAAGTGTAAGGTCTTTGACTCCTTTAAAAAACGTTTAATCTGTCTTTAGAAAGTCTGTTGGACGTGCCGAGGATGTTGCAGAAGCTCAGAGGGGACAGGGCTTTTTCTGTGACCAGTCCAGAGTTGCTGTAACCAGCTAGCTGCTGTAGCGGTCCTGAGTACGGGGCTTCTGGACCTAGCTGTGTCTCACCAGCTGGATCATTGGACAATCTGGCCCAGAGTTCCTGTTCTTTAAAGACGGGTTTCCAAACCAGAGCAAAGAGAAAGGACAGAGTCACTGAAAGCACCACAGAACATCTCCATGATTGTTCTGCCAATATGAGAGTAACAGTCGGGTCAGACCAAACATGATGTCGGTGTCAAAGACACGATTAAAGGATAACCTTCTTTTTTTTCAACCTGGACCTTATTTTTAAGAGTTTATACGAGCATTTACTCACCAGTTAAATTTCTGCATCACTTTGAGTCCTTCAGAAGATATTTTGTTGAGTCGCCCTTCGGCGTGCATCCATGTAAAGGGAGAGACGGGGCAGCCTCTCTATGAGGTATTATCTGCAGAAAACTCCTTCATTTCACCAATAATTTAAGTAGAATGAACGAACGAGTGAGTACTATTGTCCTGTGAGTTCAGAGTTTCGCAAATTGTGGGTTTTTTTGTTTTGTTTTCTGGGCAGCAAGCTGCTCTTTTCAGCTGTACAACGGAAGCGGGCACCCTGATAACGAACGGAAAGCTAAATCTGAACTCACAGGACAATAGTACTCCTTCGTTCATTCTCCTTAAAGTACAGTATTGGTGAAAATCAAAGAGTTGTGCTGCAGATAATGTCTTATAGAGAGGCTGCCAAGTCTCTCCCGCTATATGGATGTACACAGAAACGACTCAACGTAATATTTTCCGAAGAAGTCTGGTGAGTAAATGCACGTATATACTCCTAGAAATAAGGTCCAGGTTGAAAGTAAAGAATTTTGTCCTTTAAAATGCACCGCACCAGACACCTACAATGCACCTCAAGAAGGCTTCAGACCCTTCTACGTTCAGCCCAGTCTGGACTCCAGTGGTTAAGGCAAGGCAAGTTTATTTGTAAAGCACTTTTCATGTAGGACAATTCAAAGTGCTTTACATAAAACATTGAGATGTTCTTCAGGTGATAGTCGGCTGATTTAGTGGTCGTTTTGATGTGTTTTTCAAAGTTTAGGCCTGAGTCCATCTCTACACCCAGATTTCTGGCCTGGTTGGTGGTTTTTAGGTGGATGGACTGAAGTTCTGTGACGACCTCGTTTCTCTTTGGCTCCAAAAACAATCACCTCAGTTTTGTTTTTGTTCAGCTGAAGAAAGTTGAGGCACATCCAGTCATTAATCTCATCAATACATTTACCAAGAGCCTGTACAGGGCCCCGGTCTCCTGGTGACACTGTAATATATAGCTGTGTGTCATCTGCGTAGCTATGGTAACTAACATTGTTGTTCTTTATAACCTGGGCCAGTGGGAGCATGTAGATGTTAAACAGAAGAGGCCCCAGGATAGAGCCCTGGGGAACTCCACAGGCCATTTTTGT
>JALJCO010011430.1:110000-135000 GCA_023101725.1 Atherinomorus stipes | reverse complement strand
CACTCAAAATAAAACAAAATTACCTACAGAGAAACATTTCAGTCAGATATAAGATCTTGTTTTAAGACAGTACATCTTATTTCAAGAAATCTTATCAAGAAAATTTTGCTTGTTCTATTGGCAGAATTCTTTGCTTATTACAAGCAAAAAATCTTGGCCACTCTTAAAATAAGTCTGTAATACTTATTTTGTATGTAATAAGCAAAAAATTCAGTGGAAAAAGCATTAATTTTTGTTTTTTGATTGTTTCTTTTTATTCTGTTTAGCAGGAGCAAAAATATACATATACATACATTTTGCCCATATAGCGTATACACGCTCAGAAACAGGTACAGACAGGATAATTTCTGCACCTGTACGTACATGTTTTACAAATGTTCTCTCAAAAGTACAATATTGGTCTTTATGAGGCCAGAAGTACCTATATACTATGAAAAAGGGTCCAAAGTAATATAAAGTACACATTTGTACCATTCCAACCCTAAGGGTACCTGCAGCATTGAAAAATGTGTGTAGCTTGTACAATAACTATAAATAGCAGTACTTCTAAACAGTAGTATAATTATAGTTATTATATTATGATTTTCATAATAATCATATGTATAATTATATGTATAATTATATATGTGTTTGGCCTAATATTTATTTAATAATTATTCATTTATTATTAGCATCTTTGATTGTTGTCATAATCTCTATTTTATTGACTTTTATTCATCATCTTTAATTGGTTTAATTGTACTTTATTAACTCATACAGCTTGATAAGGTACAAAAATGGACCATGAAGGTACAGAAATGTCTTTCAGAAAGGAACTCCCCCCCCCCCCCCCTGCAACAAGCTTTGGACCCTTTTAAGTACAAATTGGTACCTCTGTTTCTGAGTGTGTAGGCATGGACTTGAAATGGGAAATCACTTCCCAGTGGAGGGGGCCCAGACTGACTTTTATACATGGCGTTAGTCAGGCTGTAGTACCAGGCTACTATGTGCCTACTTCGGGCCCCGTGGGGGCTAGGCCTGACCTCTGGTCTGAGGTATGAGTTAACTAAGCACCTGCCCAGGACCCCGTGGGGGCTAGGCCTGACCTCTGGTCTAAGGGTATGAGTTAACTAAGCACCTGCCCAGGGCCCCGTGGGGGCTAGGCCTGACCTCTGGTCTGAGGTATGAGTTAACTAAGCACCTGCCCAGGGCCCCGTGGGGGCTAGGCCTGACCTCTGGTCTAAGGGTATGAGTTAACTAAGCACCTGCCCAGGGCCCCGTGGGGGCTAGGCCTGACCTCTGGTCTGAGGTATGAGTTAACTTAGCACCTGCCCAGGGCCCCGTGGGGGCTAGGCCTGACCTCTGGTCTGAGGTATGAGTTAACTTAGCACCTGCCCAGGGCCCCGTGGGGGCTAGGCCTGACCTCTGGTCTGAGGTATGAGTTAACTTAGCACCTGCCCAGGGCCCCGTGGGGGCTAGGCCTGACCTCTGGTCTGAGGTATGAGTTAACTTAGCACCTGCCCAGGGCCCCGTGGGGGCTAGGCCTGACCTCTGGTCTGAGGTATGAGTTAACTAAGCACCTGTCCAGGGCCCCGTGGGGGCTAGGGCTGACCTCTGGTCTGAGGTATGAGTTAACTAAGCACCTGCCCAGGGCCCCGTGGGGGCTAGGCCTGACCTCTGGTCTGAGGTATGAGTTAACTAAGCACCTGCCCAGGCCCCCTGGGGGCTAGGCCTGACCTCTGGTCTGAGGTATGAGTTAACTAAGGACCTGCTCAGGGCCCCGTGGGGGCTAGGGCTGACCTCTGGTCTGAGGTATGAGTTATCTGCACCTGTCCAGGGCCCCGTGGGGGCTAGGGCTGACCTCTGGTCTAAGGTATGAGTTGACTAAGCACCTGTCCAGGGCCCCGTGGGGGCTAGGCCTGACCTCTGGTCTGAGGTATGAGTTAACTAAGGACCTGCCGAGGGCCCCGTGGGGGCTAGGGCCGACCCTGTTCAGGCCTCTGACAGCCTGTTTACCGGCCTCGGCTAGAGGAACGTAGCTTACAGGGAGGATATGAGGAGGCAGAGACGTAAACCAACACAACATCCTCCCGTTTTTATTTTGTTCCCACTCCGGCAGGTCGACTGCTCACAGACACTCGATCCTCCAGCGCCGTATCCAGGATAATCCACACTTCCTCAGGCTACTTCAGAAAATGCTTTGAGTTATTACTTACAGAATCTCCGGACAGACCATTTCCTGATTCGTGGGCTCAGACTGAATCAGCTTTAAGATGAAATTAGTGTATCTTCCTGTGTGGAGAGGGGAAGCTTTGGAGTGTGCTGCTGATGAATCAGGTTAGAGGAGACTTTGAGCCACGCTGACATTTCCTCCACCCCGTGTTGGACGAGGGGGTGGAAATTGCACCTCAGTGCTAAATGAAGCTTAAAGCTTTAATTAACAGCACAACACAAAAGGTGACGGCCATCGGCCACAGTTCACAGCTCTCGTGTTTCACTGCCTGACTCCAGTCTGGGAAATGTGGGCAGGTGCCGGGAAAACAAAACACCACGAGGGAAGCCCACCATTGAGGTGCAATCAGCAGGACGGTCATTGTGATTTTCAAAGGCTGATCCTCTGCTCCATACCTGACCGACACCCCACGATCACGCCACCCTGAGACACTGAGACATGTTTGACAGCTTTCAGTCCCATCCCTGACCCATGTAACGTAAAGGATAAGTTTCTTTTTTTTCAACCTGGACCTTATTTCTAGGAGTTTATACGTGCATTTACTCACCGGTAAAGTTTCTGCATCACTTTGAGTCCTTCAGAAGATATTACGCTGAGTCGTCCTTTGGTGTTCCTCCAGTATAATGATGAAGACGAAGCAGCCTCTATCAGACATTATCTGCAGCAAAACAAAAGTAGAATGAACGAACGAGTACTATTGTCCTGTGAGTCCAGATTTAGCTTTCCGTTAGTTATCAGGGTGTACTTTTTGGGGCTGCGTATTCCTGATGTGTGCCTCCGTAGTACAGCTGAGAAGAGCAGCTTGTTACCCAGACAACAACAAAAACACAATGAGAGAAACTCTGAACTCACGGGAAAATAGTACTCACTCGTTCCTTCTACTTCAAGTATTGATGAAATGAATGGATGAGTTTTACTGCAGAATATGTCTTGTATAGTGGCTGCCCCGTCTCCATCATTTTACTGGACGCACACCGAAGGGCGACTCAATGTGATATCTTCCCAAAGACTCAAAGTGATGCCACTTTACCAGTGAGTAAATGCACATATATAGGTACTACTCAAATTCAAAAACTCATAAAATGAGAATATTGTGAAAAGCTCCAGTATTTTAGGTTCAGTGTCACATTCTAATCAGGTAAGTAATCCAAACACCTCCATAAGTACCCTGAGCCTTTAAAAAGTCTCTGTGTTGGTTTAGAAGAATTCACAATCATGGGGAAGATGCTGATCTGACTGTTGTGCAGAAAACCATCATTGACTCCCTGCACAAGGTGGAAAGACACAAAAAAGTGATTGAAAAGAAGCTGGATGTTCTCAGAGTGTCTCAAAGCACATTAATGGACAGTTAAGTGGAAGGAAGAAGTGTGAAAGAAAACGGTGTAGAAGCCAGAGGGCTGACAGCAGCCTGGAGAAGATGGTCAGGAAAGGGCCTTTCAGACGTGTGGAGGACTTCATAAGGAATGGACCTGTGAGCTTCATCAAGTCCAGCATCAATGCAGCCGTCTACCAGGACATTTTGGAGACCTTCATGCTTGCTTCAGTGGACCAGCTGTATGGGGATGCAGACTTCATCTTCCAGCAGAACTTGGCACCTGCCCACACTGCCAAAACTACCAAATCCTGCTTCAGCAACCATGGATCACCATGCTGGATTGGCCCGCAAACCCACCTGACCTGAACCCCATTGAAAACATGTGGGACATCGTCAGAGAAAGCTGAACAGGAAGAGAGCAAACAATAAAGAAGAGCTCAAGGCTGTGATGGAAGCATGTTGGTCTCCATAACAGCTGAGATATGCTACAAGCTGGTAGCATCCATGCTACGCCGGGTTAAAGCTGGTAGCATCCATGCCACGCCGGGTTAAAGCTGCTAGCATCCATGCCACGCCGAGTTAAAGCTGTTAGCATCCATGCCACGCCGGGTTAAAGCTGCTAGCATCCATGCCACGCCGGGTTAAAGCTGCTAGCATCCATGCCACGCCGGGTTAAAGCTGCTAGCATCCACGCCACGCCGGGTTAAAGCTACTAGCATCCACGCCATGCCGGGTTAAAGCTGCTAGCATCCATGCCACGCCGGGCTATAGCTGCTAGCATCCATGCCACGCCGGGTTAAAGCTGTTAGCATCCATGCCACGCCGGGTTAAAGCTGCTAGCATCCATGCCACGCCGGGTTAAAGCTGCTAGCATCAATGCCATGCTCAGTTAAAGCTGCTAGCATCCATGCCACGCCAGGTTAAAGCTGCTAGCATCCATGCCACGCCGGGTTAAAGCTGCTAGCATCCATGCCACGCCAGGTTAAAGAGTCATTCAAGCAAAAGGACCAAACCAAGTACTAAGTACACATGCAAGATTTTATTGCAGGAGGCCTGATATTTTTGTATTTAAATCCTTTTATAATTGATTTCATGCAATATTCTAATTTTTTGAGGTTTTCTTAAGCTGTAACTTCTAATCAGCAACATCCACACAAATAAAAGCTTGAAATATATTTATTAGCATATTATTTATTTATACAATATGTAAATTGCACCTTTTAAGTTGAATTATAGAAATACATGAACTTCTTCAGGACATTCTAATTTTTTTGGTAGTACCTCTATAATATAAAAAAATAAGGTCCAGGTTAACAAAAAAGAAAGTTATCCTTCAAATCAATACGGGATTTTAAACAAGATACATTGTGAGCAGATTGTAAAGGCAGATTTTAGCATCAGAGGAAAGAAATCCTGTGAGGTTCCGGCTCTTCGCTGCAGAGCCACGTTTTTCTCATCTCTGATGGATTTGTTGGGGTCTTGTAGGCTGACGTTTGACTTGTGAAGGTCAGAGAACACTGTTCCGGCTGGAAAACGTTAATAACAGAAACACGTCCTGTCCTTGATTCACTCTTGACATTTCAGAACTCATCCGGAGTCTCTGCTTCTGACGGCAGAGGAAAAGCTTTCAGGTGCTGCTCGTGGTTCTTTTCTTTTTCTATTTGAGGCCTGAAAATGTCATAAATTCAAATGAAACGTTAGCTTTTACCAGTCTGGAGGTTGTGGACATGTCCAGGTCATATTTACTTAACGCTGAAGCTTGCAGGTGAGTACCAGTCAGAACCTGCAAAGAATCCCTGATGAACCGTGCTGACATGAGAAACGAACTGATGATGAGCGGAGATCTGCACTTTCCTGCTCACTGACCGTCCGTCAGACGGAGTGATGGCTGAACAAGCGTTCTTGCAGCTTAGAATGAGTTTTTTTTTAAATACATAGCTGGCGGCGCCCGCAACCACACGGCAGAATTTAGTGGTCTTAATACGAGTAAAACATTCAATTCAAGTCCCTCATTAAGAGAAAAACCCCTCAAAACTAGTCTGGTAATGCTTCTTTTCTGTGTTTCTTATTAATCTTAAAAGAAAAGACCTTAAAACAACATTTTTCTTGATTTGAGAAATGCTAAAACCCTTTTTAAAAAAAGTGCTCAATACTCTTTTTTTTCATCCGTACCTGAACGGAACTTGAAAGCTTTTATTTTGCTTAAGGGCCAGATTGATCGGGACGACGTGGGAGTTGAACATATAACCGTGTGGATAAGCTGCTCTACCACCTAAACTGCTGTCTCAGACTGTTCAGCTGCACCTCTTTGCGACCAGTTCTTGAATTCCTGGTTAGTTTCTCTTGTTTTCACTAGAATTGAGAAAGCAGCAACACTGAAAGAACATTTCCAGACTTAATAAGAAACTTGTGTCTATGAACTGGTACAGGAGGTTTTAAAACACGTTTTTACAGCTAAAACTGGGAGTGAAAGAGACAAAGTGATCTGGAACAGTGTCTTTGTGAAATAATTTAACTTAATATGCAGATAAAATAACCAGTTTTAGGACAAACAGTTTAGCAACTATGGTTTTAGTAAACGTGCCTTGTCTAAAGCCTTACATGTAACGGACGGAGCTTTAATCCGGTCCTCTCGTCCGTCTTTTGTTTTATGTCCGTTGACTAAAGAGATTATGTTTGAATGGTCTTAGCTGATTTGTTTTATTGTGTTTTATTTATTTTTAGTGTATTTTATTTATATGTGTGTATTTTATTTTATTTGAACGTATTTTTACGGTTTTAAATGAGAGCTGGTGGAGCTGTACAGATTAACACTTGTTTTTCTTATCTTAGTTTATTTTTATTTCATTTTTATTGCTGGGTATTTTTTATGTGCAACACTACTACTGGATGGATGGATGGATGGATGGATGGATGGATGGATGGATGGATGGATGGATGGATGGATGGATGGATGGATGGATGGATGGATGGATGGATGGATGGATGGATGGACGGACGGATGGATGGAAGGATGGATGGATGGATGGAAGGATGGATGGATGGATGGATGGACGGATGGATGGATGGAAGGATGGATGGATGGATGGATGGAAGGATGGATGGATGGAGGGAGGGAGGGATGGATGGATGGATGGATGGACGGAGGGACGGATGGATGGATGGAAGGATGGATGGATGGAGGGAGGGAGGGAGGGATGGAGGGATGGATGGATGGACGGAGGGATGGACGGATGGATGGACGGATGGAGGGACGGATGGATGGATGGAAGGATGGATGGATGGAAGGATGGATGGATGGAGGGAGGGAGGGATGGACTGATGGAGGGATGGATGGATGGACGGATGGATGGACAGATGGATGGACGGATGGATGTCCATCATAGGTATAAAAGATCTGCGCAAAGGTTTGAATGGAACTAAAACCTCAGTCTTTTCATACAGTTCTGTTTTTGCATCTCACATAAGAACAAATCATTTACTCGATATTACTGTAATACTCCATGACTGTAAATTCATCAGGCAGAGAAGGATGCAGGTTCAGCGCATAAACCTGAGCCTTTAATAATTGGGGGCGTGTCCAGGTGAACAGTGGAAACCAAATTTACCGCAGTGGTGGGTAATTACCTGCTGGGAGGCTAAAAGGTTAGCTCCCGTCTTAAAAGCTTGTTTAAGAAACAGACCAAGAAGCTAAAGGCTGCAAACCTCTTCAGACCACAAACATGAGAACATGGTGGGGGTCACAGAAAGTTTTATTTCACATGATTTTTGATTTAAAAAGTCAGATTTTTCCTGCTGCGGAAATCCCCCCAGAATTGATTTGTTTGTTTCAGCAGAAACAAACAGTCACGCCGCTGTTCCCAAACCAACTACAGGGTCACTTTAAATGCTTCGTGGAAATCCGAGTGTCCGTTTTTAATGGTGTCACCAGTATTTCTCCATATGTAGACGCTCATGTGATGACTGGGATCAGGCTGGTGGCTCTGGTCAGAAACTGAGGGCCCAGTCTGTTTACTGGTCGGTGTAGCGGTGGAGGCGGGACCTGCAGAGAAACACAAACAAGCAGAGCTTTTATTCTTCAGTCAGACTTCGGCGTGGGAGGAAATCCTGTGATGTGTCAGGAGACAGGGACGTTCTGGGTTCATGCTGCAGGAGAACCATGACAACAGACACTTCAGGAGATGCTTCAGTCAACAAACATCCGTTGAAGACTGATGGTGACATCCTGCAGAGTTTAAACCAAGAAGCAAACCCCGCTGGGAAAGCGTGAAACTACCAAGTTAAGTTTAACAATCGAAGTTCTTTCTTCGTCTGCTAGCGGCTCCAAAACAAAGCAAAAATCCCCACAGACCCCGTGTTAAAAAGACCAAGTTCACAGCAGGAATAAACATGTTTACAGCTAAAATAAGCATGTGTACGGGAATAAGCATGTTTACAGCAGGAATAAACATGTTTACAGCTGAAATAAGCATGTTTACAGGAATAAACATGTTTACAGCAGGAATAAACATGTTTACAGCAGAAATAAGCATGTTTACAGCAGAAATAAACATGCTTACAGCTGGAATAAACACGTTTACAGTCTGGTTCAAACATCATTTTAGGTTTAATAAGTCTAGTTTACCTTCATGTCAATTTTTTTTTATAACTCATCCATTTAGATGTTATTTAATCTTTAAATTGCACATAATTGACCTATGGCTAAGCCCCGCCCCCTCCACTCACTCGGACAAACAAACATTCGGTGACAGGCGCTATGTGACATTTCGGGAGATGACAGCTGTCAACACGGACAACAGACGCGTGATCAGACAGAGAGATCTTGACAAGATAAATTAAAAAACATAAAAACAATACAAACAAACAAAAAGAAATTGTTCAGAAGTCTTAAACTGGGAGTAGAAATCAGCCTGTGAATCTCTGAATGTGACTCGTGTCGCTCCTCAGTTTCTTGCACAAACTACCGCTGTTGTGCCAAAAAGTGATCATCTGACAAAAACTGATCAAACAGCCACGGAAGTGGAGCAGTCTGGCTGCAGCTTGGAAGCCAGAGGCGTGTCGTTATCCACGTTACTACACCACACCTGTACTACACGACAGCGTCTTATGTACCGTTACCACGTACCAAAACTAGCATGTTTAGCTAGCGTTAGCCAACTTAAACTAACGTTAGGGAAGGTAACTTCATATTTCTTTCAAGCAAAGTGACAACATGTTGCCTCGAATACGATGTTGCCTTACCTTAGAACAGATGTAGACGTCCTTGTTCATTTTATCCACGTTCAGTTGATGTTGTGGTCTGCCGCATAACTTTGGCTTGATGTGACTTGGTAAAAGGCAAAAAAATACGCCCTGTCACCCAGCCTCTCAGGATACCTAGTATCGGAGTTGCATGTACCCCATGCACACGTTTGGCCATTTTAAACTAAAAAGAACACATAAAAACGAACAAAAACGGACTAACTTCAATGCATTTCAATGGATGTTCAAGCAGAGAATGTCCGAGTGTATGGGAAAGCTTTGCGCACTGTGATTGGCTCATCGCGTTTGGGGGCGTGGTTTAGCCATAGGTCAATTAGGGGCGTGTCCTTTTGATTGACATGCGGCAGACTAGATGGCGGCCTGCTGGCTGGTGGCTATCATTTAGCTCCTTGTTAGCTCTCGGTTACCTTTATCCTACTACTTTGGGGGCTAATCTCCGTTGGCTCTTGTTAGTTTCGAGTTAGCTTGGTTGGTGTTTAGCCCAGAGTACGTTGGCTGTCAATCATTTGCCCATTTTAGTATTTTTCGGGAATAACGACACACGTGACACGGCAAGATGGCGACGGTGGGACACGCCCACCTGGCTTCACTTTCCCCTCTTCAGACATGACCGGATACTACGTCCATTTAGTTCACAGTCTTTGGTTCAAACCGAAGCAGGTGGAACTTACTGGCATTGCTTTAGGACTCGAGGGCATCTCTCCGTCTCAGCAGGATCTTCTGCAGCTCCTCATCGGAGTTTGAAGGTGGAGGTAACGCAGCCTTTGCTGGGGGTGGAGTTCTGTTGAAATTCTCCTGGACAGATGTACAAAAACACCAGATGCAACCAGACAGTCTGCAAAGTTTTCATACACATCTAATATAGAAACGCTGACTCATCAGTTCCATGATCCAGAATCACTGAACCAATCAGAAGATCCGGATCAATCATGGATCCAGTGATCATCTATCAGATGTTCTTCATGTTTGTATTCTCTACAGGCAGCACGTCTGCGTAGCGTCCCAAACCTCCGTGAACAGGGTTGCCACCGGATGCTGCATACGTGCTGCCTCTGCTACCATCCGTGGTGCTTCGCCTGTGATTGGCCTGTACTTCCGCGGCATATAGTTCCCCTATTGAAATTGGATGCTCCTGATTGGATATTACCGTCAAAACCTTTTTTAAATCGTAATCTTGAAAAAGCCATTCATGCTTTTATTAGTTCTAAACTCGACTATTGTAATGCCCTCTATGTCGGAGTTTCTCAGTCATCCATCGACCGTCTTCAGTTGGTTCAGAACGCAGCTGCCTGCTTTCTCACCAACACTCCCGACGTCAGCACATCACCCCGGTTCTGTTTTCTCTTCACTGGCTTCCTGTTTCTTTTAGGATTGATTTTTAATTATATTATTTGAACCCAACCAGAGCTTTCAGGTCAGCAGACCAGCTCTTGTTGGAAGTCCCTAGCGCCGGATACAAGCATTGGGGTGATTGGGCGTTCTCAGTCGCTGGGCTCAGACTCTGGAACAAACTGCCTCCTGACATGCGCTCTATAACAGACTCTAAACGCATTCATTCAGACTGGCCTTTAAACTCAGGAAAGCTAGCTTCATACCTCCGGATACGGACGTAATTGGCTCGTCCATACCAAACGTGCTCCGTACACCCTCTAGATGGCAGTGTTGCATTGAAATTTACCGCCATCGACAATCGCAAACATGGCGTTGGTAGAGAAGGCGGTTTTGCTGCGTCTACTTCAGAGAAGGCGGGAAAAGTACAAGTGTACACAGCGGTGGCATGTCCGACCACTTAAAGGTGCCATGACATCAAATTTCACTTTTCTGGGGTTTTGGGTGTATAATATGATCTATTGTGCACTGATGAGGTCATGTGAATGTCCAGAGTGAGAATCAAAGTTCCTGTTTATGGTCTGTCAGCTTTGTCTCTCTGCTCAGAAACAGTTGAATCAGACAGCAGGCTATCATTCTACGTAGTTCCATCATTCTACGTAGTTCTATCATTCTATGTTAGTTCTATCATTCTATGTAGTTCCATCATTCTACGTAGTTCTATCATTCTACGTAGTTCTATCATTCTATGTAGTTCTATCATTCTACGTAGTTCCATCATTCTACGTAGTTCTATCATTCTATGTAGTTCTATCATTCTACGTAGTTCCATCATTCTACGTAGTTCCATCATTCTACGTAGTTCTATCATTCTATGTAGTTCTATCATTCTATGTAGTTCTATCATTCTATGTAGTTCTATCATTCTACGTAGTTCCATCATTCTACGTAGTTCCATCATTCTACGTAGTTCCATCATTCTACGTAGTTCTATCATTCTATGTAGTTCTATCATTCTACGTAGTTCCATCATTCTACGTAGTTCCATCATTCTACATAGTTCTATCATTCTATGTAGTTCTATCATTCTATGTAGTTCTATCATTCTATGTAGTTCTATCATTCTACGTAGTTCCATCATTCTACGTAGTTCCATCATTCTACGTAGTTCTATCATTCTACGTAGTTCCATCATTCTACGTAGTTCTATCATTCTACG
The DNA here is from genome assembly GCA_023101725.1 of Atherinomorus stipes. Taxonomy (NCBI): domain Eukaryota; kingdom Metazoa; phylum Chordata; class Actinopteri; order Atheriniformes; family Atherinidae; genus Atherinomorus; species Atherinomorus stipes. The sequence goes on along the minus strand of JALJCO010011430.1, from coordinate 123,663 downwards.
TAGTTCTATCATTCTACGTAGTTCCATCATTCTACGTAGTTCTATCATTCTACATAGTTCTATCATTCTACGTAGTTCTATCATTCTACGTAGTTCCATCATTCTACGTAGTTCTATCATTCTACGTAGTTCCATCATTCTACGTAGTTCTATCATTCTACGTAGTTCTATCATTCTATGTAGTTCCATCATTCTACATAGTTCTATCATTCTATGTAGTTCCATCATTCTACATAGTTCTATCATTCTACGTAGTTCTATCATTCTACGTAGTTCTATCATTCTATGTAGTTCCATCATTCTACGTAGTTCTATCATTCTACGTAGTTCCATCATTCTACGTAGTTCTATCATTCTACGTAGTTCTATCATTCTATGTAGTTCCATCATTCTACATAGTTCTATCATTCTACGTAGTTCTATCATTCTACGTAGTTCTATCATTCTACATAGTTCTATCATTCTACGTAGTTCTATCATTCTACGTAGTTCTATCATTCTACGTAGTTCCATCATTCTACGTAGTTCCATCATTCTACGTAGTTCTATCATTCTACGTAGTTCCATCATTCTACGTAGTTCCATCATTCTAAGTAGTTCTATCATTCTACATAGTTCTATCATTCTACGTAGTTCTATCATTCTACGTAGTTCCATCATTCTACGTAGTTCCATCATTCTACGTAGTTCTATCATTCTACGTAGTTCCATCATTCTACGTAGTTCCATCATTCTACGTAGTTCCATCATTCTACGTAGTTCCATCATTCTACGTAGTTCCATCATTCTAAGTAGTTCTATCATTCTATGTAGTTCTATCATTCTACGTAATTTAATTGCTCCAATAAGAGCACACTATCAAGTAAACAGCGCCCCCACCCCCACCCCCACCCCCTCTCTCCTAACGGTTTATGCACCGTCCGCTCCCCCCTCCCTCCCTGTCTGATTCAGCTGCATGTATAGAGCTAGTAGTAACTTCTGTGCAGTCAGGTCTGGGTTTTCAAACAAATGGATTTAAAAGAAAACTTCTGCAGCAACACTGAGGGAGGGGGCCACAACCTTGTCATTACCTGTAAGTTTATTTATTTTCTAAATGCTGTCTTGTCTGATAAACGTAGCTCACACTGTCTGAAGTGCCCATGTTGCTAGCAGTTAGCCTTTAGCAAACTCCGCCGCAGCTTGACCTAGATTCTCCAAATAAGGTCATAGCCAAATAAGGTGTAGCCAATCAAAATGAAGTCAACGTGGTCTCCGGGTAAAGCTCCATATCATCACCGGACCCGACTGTGTTACTGAGGAAGTGAGGTCTGGCGTTTCAAAACAATACTTCGCTGTAAAAAATGCCGTTTTTTTCTTTGGAGTATTTACAAATGCAGTAATGCCAACAACATAAACTAGTTTTTAACTGTTATGTCATCACTCCTTTAAAAGAGGTCAAAGTAATTTAAACTTTTGACATTTCTAGATGGTCGCTTCCTACTCTTCTTCTTCGATTTTCACGAATGGTTGAACTGTAAACTCTGACTCTATACTGCCGCCACGGTTTCCGGTGGTATTGTTCCGCTTTTGGCCGGAGCACTCTGGATTCGTAAGCTCTCTCACAACGGAGAGTGTCTCTCAATACGTCTGTGTCCGTATTTACTGTACGGGGCTGATGCGAAGATATATTTCATATTTTATTTGTATTTGTTTATTATTTTCTTCATGCTGTTTTTATTCTCTTTCTATGCTGTTTTTATGGAAAGCACTTTGGTCACCGTGTGTGCTGTAAAGGGCTATATAAATAAAATTGATTGATTGAATAGAAACTGTACGGAGCCTGATCCGTGCAACCTTTGGCTGAATTTTCTCCGGTTCTGAGTCTAAAATCTGGTGTAAACATGCAGAAAAACAGAAAGTTCAGCAAGTAAAAACATGGGCTGCCAGCCCAATTACCATGATTCCTTTAAGTTCCTGGAAGGCAGAATTAGATGTCGGCCTCTCCACCTGATAAAAGGAAAATGGGTTTTGGTAAACAAACAGCAGTCTCACACATCCGACTCATTTTCCCTCATTCAGCAGTTAAAGAATAAACTGCATCTCTCACCACACAGACGCGGCATTGTCGCAGAGCATGAGGATGTAGGCTTTCTACAAGAAGTAAATGTGTTAACACACAATCATTTTGAGTCATGTCAATTTTTCCATCCTCATTATTTCTAATTACCCAGTAGAGCCGGCCCTAATGCTATCTAATTTGGCAGAGTTGTTGAGGCGGAGGAACAAGTGGACTAAAAGATGTCTTGACCACATGTCATGTTTTATCAAAACAAGACGCTCTTAGATAATCCCACACACTGATGGATGTAAGAGCAGCAAACAATATCTGCTAACAATGAAGAGAAAACTCCCCCAGAACAACCGGCGTCTGCTGAGGCTCCACTTTGCTGATTTTAATGGCTGAAAACACATTTTCTGCTGTAATCACACCTCCATTAACATCCGTGGCGGCTTGGTGTGTCTTCAGTGTTTGTATAAGCTGCACTCTGCCGTTCGCTCCAGGTTTTCTTTGCTGTCTTTGTTTAAACTTGTCCTGTGCAGCAGCAGAACGACGCTCTGGCCGCTGCGTTGCGTCCAAGGAGAGCTTTCGTCACGGCCTTGGCAGTCTTTGGTCTCGGGTCTGTCGGTCTCACAATGTCTCAGACTGGCCGAGCGGTCTTGAAATGATTTTTAACTAAGGCTGGGCGATAACGGCCAAAAATATATATCACAATATATTAAGCAGTTCACCTCGGTAACGATAAATGGACGACAAACCAGCCAAAACAGACAAAAACGACTTTTATTTTCATTTTATTAAAGGGACACTGTGTAATCGGGAGCAGCTCCCTCGTACTTTTCATGCTGCGTTCGCGTGAAACCGGGCAGACCGACGACATCCGCTGCATGTAAAGTTATCACCGGCCTCTATGTGAAGACGTGGTCCGTCAGTTACAGTGACATCAGTCCACATCTGTTCGGTTGTCATGGCGATGTCGTATTGTTTTCCCTGACCCATGTTTTACCTTCTTTCGCTCGGCTTCATTGATTAAAATGACATCTGGTTTGTTACCAACGGCCGTCTGCCCGACTGCACGTGAACGCAGCATCAGTGAGACGCTGGTTTCTCCCACTGCAGCGCGGTGACTTTTCAAAGGCATTACCTCGAACTGAGCTGAAAACTCCGGTGTGTCCGGTGAGTTTCTGTGTTTTCCTGCCGTCACGCTTCTCCCGAACGCAAAAACATGGCGATATGACATGGCAGCCCCCACCGAGCTGCCCCGCTCGATGTGTAAATGAATGATACGAACGGCAAATTTAGAACTTAGAGGAGCACTTCAGTTTGTTGATGGGAGTGATTACTGATTAATGAAAAAACACTTTTGAACCAAATAATCAGTTTTTGTGAATAAAACACAGGAGAACTTACAGAATGTCCCTTTAAAACAGATTTTCTGCCTTAAAGGAACATTCCACCCACAGAATGATGTAACTTTATCTTCCACCCCCCCTCATGGTGAGAAAGACTCTGCAGCACTTTTAATATCTCAAATGCAGCCGCTGATCAGGAAGGCTTCTCGTTTCCCCCAACTTTCATATAATGGAGTTCACCGGGGTCCGAGCCAAAAGGTCCATAAAAAGTCCACAAAAACTTGTCAATTTTCCTCCATACTGCTCGTCCAATGTAATCCAAGTGTCCTAAGTGGGTAGCGTCCAGAATTTACTGGAAAAGACATCATTTAGTAGATTTTTAGAGCCTAAACAGTGCTACATCGCATCGCTAGCAAGCACACCGATGCACGTTCACGAAACTACGGAAGCCGCGGCAGACGACAAGAATATTGACAAGTTTTTGTGGACTTTTATGGACCTTTTTGGCTATACTACTTTGTCCATGAAAACCAGTGCTGAGTCTCCCATTAAATGCACACACGACTACCGATTAGCATGAATGCTAAATTAACATTGGAAAACCCATAGACAGGCTAACGCAATCACTACCGTTGTCAAACGTTTAACACAAACAACGTTCCTTCAAACGTTTATCACTTTACACTGACATCAGATAAACGTCACTGATCATTTACAGACATATTTTGTACAGAAAACATGTGAAAGATGATGAAAAACACGAAGCTCCAGTGCAGGAATGTCACGTTACAATAAACTACGGCAAGTTTGAGAGAACAGAAACGTCCCGTGAGGCAATTCCACTGCTGGCTTTCTTAAAGGGGCCGCAGCACCGAACATACCGACATGGGAAAAAATTACGTCGGTTATCGCTGTAAATGTCGGTGTCGGTAAATTTTCGGTTTATCGCCCAGCCCTATTTTTAATTTCCAGGCAGTCACAGTTAGTTTTATATTTCATTATTCACCTCTTCAAGTACCAAATAATAAAATCTCATTTTTATACTCAGCAGCTGAACCCAGTTTGGTGCTTTGCTTCTACAAATCATTAAAAATGGCAAAAAAAAGAAGCTTTTTTTGGTCTCGATCTGAACGAGTCTTGGTTTTGACACTCTGGTCTTGGTAGTGTCCTGGTCTCGGTTTAGGTGGTCTGGACTCCAAGTCTACCTCACAAACACAAAACTATTAAAAAACAAACCAACAAGACGAAACAGGAGTAGTTATTCGTACAGACTCAACAGAAATCACGGTGTCTCTCCGGCTTTACACGGATCTCCCGTCTTCGCCACAACGTCGCGCTGACCTTCACGGGGCGAGATCACGGAATCACATGAGAATTACAAGGTCACGCGTGATTTCGTCAGCCATGGAAACATCCAGCTGCTTAATCCTGACCCCGACTGACTGACTCCGAAACCTGGTGTCCACGGACGAACGTCCCAACAATCCCAACATTTCATACCATTAATCACGATACGAAATGTTTAGCGTTGCCCCCACTAACTCTCTATATTCTCTCCTTTCTTTCTTTACTGAAATCTTTTAGACATTGTCTATTTTTTCTCTTTTTACCTCTATCCAGCTGTATCACGTTGTGAAGTTTTTGTTTGTAAATGCACATTTTATAATAAATAAATAACTAAAAAAGAAGGAACCGAACAGCCTGAGTGTGGATGCTTCTTATCCAGGCTGTCTTGATGCAGGTTGGTTTCTCAGAAGCTATGACAGCTGCCGTGAAACCTGCCGTACAAAGCTTTCATGATGTAGATTCAAATGAGAACAGCTCAGATGATGGATGTCAGGATAAAGCTCGTATAAAAGACGCTGGACGTCACCTGTCTCCTCGTCCTGCTGGGTGACTGGTTGACTGGCCGGAGCTGAATCCCTTTCTTTATCCGCAGCATCATTTCTTCCACCGCCTGCTGCCTCACGTCCACCTCTGACGGACAGGAGACAAACACAACGCAGACTTTCATCACCAACCAGAAAACTCTAAACAGCTGCTCAGCACTGCACTGCTAAAAAAGATGTTTCATTATTGTTTAAACTATTTTGATACGCACATTTAAAAATGACAGCTTGCTTTGGGACGTAATATTTCACACAATGAAGTATAAATAAATATCATACAACAGTACAGCCGTCCTCAAAATTATTCGTATCCTTCCACTGAAGAAAAGGCTAAATTCACGATAGTAATTCAAATAAAAAGAAACTAATAATAATAAATAAAAATTTACAATATAATTTAGTGAAATGAAATATTGCTTTTGAATTGTAGTTAAAAAATAATAATTAAACAAACAAAACTGTTCCAGACCAATTAGAGCACCATGCTGATGAACATGGACCAACATACCTGTCAGCAGGTGCAGACGTCTGATTGGACGTTACAAAAACACCTGATTGCAGTGATTGGCTCAAAGTACTGTTTAACAAAATGTTAGCTTTAGAGCCCATCATGCTTGTTTACTTGTTGTTTTTTTTTTTGTGTGTTTGTTTTTAATATTTCTGTTGAACCATAAATCAAAATCAACGTCAAGATTTTAGTAGAATTTTTATTTATTTGTACTTTTTTCAATTTTAACTTATTTCACTGAGGGCAGATTTTTTTCCGTATTTAATGTGAAATGAAATGAAATGAAAAATACTTTATTTATCCCAGAAGGGAAATTCAAAAATCTAAATGTGGAGATTATAATAATAATAAATGTGTAATAATAAATTATATAATAAAAAATAAAATAAAATAAATTTAATAATAAATTAATTATATAATAATAAATGTGAGGGTATAAATAACTTTGAGGACGACTGTATACACACAAACACACACGAATCACAAAAAAATGGGATATGGGTCTTTTTATGATGTCAGAGTGAAGCTAAAATGCGTTTTAACCGTTCCAGGTGAACTGAATTAGATTTTCTCTGAACCACTGAATGCACGTGTGCAACTGTTCAGTGTTTATTACATAACATGCCGTTTCCTGACGAGGCTTTACCGGCTCAGTGACAGCTGGAAAACCGTCCTCTTCATCACACTCTTCACATTCAGGCATCATCAGACATGACGACCCGAACGTGACACGTTATTGGGACGTTTTTGAGTCGTGAACCACCACTGCTGCTGGCTTTGGTCTGACATGAAGGAACCGCCTTAAATGTCCAACACTCATGATGTAGTATCAGAGAGGTATGAACCAGAACCAGGACCAGAACCAGGACCAGAACCAGAACCAGGACCAGGACCAGAACCAGGACCAGAACCAGAACCAGGACCAGAACCAGGACCAGGACCAGGACCAGGACCAGAACCAGAACCAGGACCAGGACCAGGACCAGGACCAGGACCAGGACCAGAACCAGAACCAGGACCAGAACCAGGACCAGGACCAGAACCAGAACCAGGACCAGAACCAGGACCAGGACCAGGACCAGGACCAGAACCAGAACCAGAACCAGAACCAGGACCAGGACCAGAACCAGGACCAGAACCAGAACCAGGACCAGGACCAGGACCAGGACCAGAACCAGAACCAGGACCAGAACCAGGACCAGGACCAGGACCAGGACCAGAACCAGAACCAGAACCAGAACCAGGACCAGAACCAGGACCAGGACCAGGACCATGTCTGTCTGACAGCGCAGTCACCCTGCAGCTCAGTCATGGACCTGAACACAAACTCCTCTCCCCCCACATAAGGACATCCTGAGACCTCCTCTGTCTCCATATCAGGACATCCTGAGACCTCCTCTGTCTCCACATCAGGACATCCTGAGACCTCCTCTGTCTCCATATCAGGACATCCTGAGACCTCCTCTGTCTCCACATAAGGACATCCTGAGACCTCCTCTGTCTCCATATCAGGACATCCTGAGACCTCCTCTGTCTCCACATCAGGACATCCGTAGACCTCCTCTGTCTCCATATCAGGACATCCTGAGACCTCCCTCTGTCTCCACATCAGGACATCCTGAGACCTCCTCTGTCTCCATATCAGGACATCCTGAGACCTCCTCTGTCTCCACATCAGGACATCCGTAGACCTCCCTCTGTCTCCATATCAGGACATCCTGAGACCTCCTCTGTCTCCACATCAGGACATCCGTAGACCTCCTCTGTCTCCATATCAGGACATCTGCAGACCTCCTCTGTCTCCACATCAGGACATCCTGAGACCTCCTCTGTCTCCACATCAGGACATCCGTAGACCTCCTCTGTCTCCACATCAGGACATCCGTAGACCTCCTCTGTCTCCACATCAGGACATCCTGAGACCTCCTCTGTCTCCACATCAGGACATCCGTAGACCTCCTCTGTCTCCACATCAGGACATTCGAAGACCTCCTCTGTCTCCACATCAGGACATCCTGAGACCTCCTCTGTCTCCACATCAGGACATCCGTAGACCTCCTCTGTCTCCACATCAGGACATCCTGAGACCTCCTCTGTCTCCACATCAGGACATCTGTAGACCTCCTCTGTCTCCACATCAGGACATCTGTAGACCTCCTCTGTCTCCACATCAGGACATCCTGAGACCTCCTCTGTCTCCACATCAGGACATCTGTAGACCTCCTCTGTCTCCACATCAGGACATCCTGAGACCTCCTCTGTCTCCACATCAGGACATCCGTAGACCTCCTCTGTCTCCACATCAGGACATCCGTAGACCTCCTCTGTCTCCACATCAGGACATCCGTAGACCTCCTCTGTCTCCACATCAGGACATTCGAAGACCTCCTCTGTCTCCACATCAGGACATCCGTAGACCTCCTCTGTCTCCACATCAGGACATCCGTAGACCTCCTCTGTCTCCACATCAGGACATCCGTAGACCTCCTCTGTCTGCTTGTCCAGCCCGTCTGTCTTCGCATCGTTTAAATCGCCATTGAAAATAGTTTCTTCACATTGGCATTTGGTGAAGAATAGTGTGTCCAATCAGCTGTTTTATGTCCTTCTTCCCCCTTTTCTTTCTTTTTATCTTTTGTGTCTCTGATTTAATATTTTTACAGTTTTTTTCCAATTGCTTACACACCAAACCTTCATATATCACCCTATTTCCAAACGTATTCACTCAAACCTCACAACTTTATCTCAAATCAGCAAAACCATGAACACCTTCTCATCCTTGACACAGTTTTCAATGCAGATATTCACTTTTTAGCAAATAACTAGACACAATGTTCTCGCAAACACACTAAAATCTACAAGGAAGTATCCTGGTCTCCCATTTTAAACACGACCATTTATTCATCAGAGCCTTAGACTCTGTCCTCACAGGTGGAAACACCTTTACTGAACACCAACCAATCCCTGCTTGACACAGGGTCAGAAATAAGTTAAAGATCAATCCATCGGTCTTGAACACGGTTAACAGCCATGCAGAGAGGTTTGCTTTGGCCTGTTCCATGTCTAGCTTTGCTTTGATGCAGTACTACACGATGCTGCATCCACAGCAGCAACTGATTTATTCAGGAAATACAATATCTTTGGTTCCTGCTTGTGTTCTGCAAAAACTCAAATCTTAGCAAGTAGATTTTTCTAATTTTAGTCCAAATATCTCATCACACTCAAAATAAGACAAAATCACCTAAAGAGAAACATTTCAGTGAGATAAAGGAACTTGTTTTGCATTGCATCTTTTTTTTTTCTCATTACAAGCAAAAAAATCTTCTTTTACTTATTTTAAGAGTGGACAAGAGTTTTTTTTTTGCTTGTAACAATAAAAAAAATATTCTGCCAATGAAACAAGGAACATTTTCTTGATTTCTTGAAATAAGGGCTACAAGATCTTACATCTCTCTGTAAGTCATTCTGTCTTATTTTGAGTGTGATGAGATATTTTGACTAGAAATGAGAAAAATCTACTTGGTAAGATTTGGGTTTTTGGAGTGTGTTAACTTCTATTTGCTATTTTCGCTCTTATATGGCTCGGAAATATGGAGCACATCAATAAAAACAGAAGAGCTTTAGATTTAGAGCAACAGTGTGTAAATGATGCACACAAGTATGTGATGAAATGGGACATGTGACCGTGAGGTGAGACAAATGTTTGCTTTTGAAATGTGTTTACAGGATTTTGAATCTGTGTTTCATTTTGCAGTAGATGGGGGGGTGCTTTTTCTGTGAGCAATAACTGGATTGGTGAGTAAAGTTTTGAGAAAAAGACAAAGATCTTTGAAAATGTGTGTAAGAGACTAAAAAAACTGTATGTACTTTTTATGGTTGTGTTTAGAAGTACTGCTATTTATAGTTATTGTACAAGCTACACACATGTTTCAATGCTGCAGGTACCCTTAGGGTTGAAATGGTACAAATTTGTACTTTATATCACTTTGGACCCTTTTTCATAGTATATAGGTACTTCTGGCCTCATAAAGACCAATATTGTACTTTTGAGAGAACATTTGTAACAAATGTACCTGCAGGTACAGAAATGTTCCCGTCTCGTACCTGTTTCTGAGTGTGTAAGTGCTAAGTGTGTTTTAAACTTGTGCGTAACTTTGTACAGCACTTTGGTAAACCAAAGCAGTGCTTAAATGTGCTTTTTAAATAAAATTGACATTGACATTGACTTTAAATGCAGCACTGAACTTCTTTGTGTACAATGCAAGACAGAAAGGTCGATGAGGTCATTCCTGCCCGAAGCCAACAGCCTCCACAAGAAAGAGATTGACTAAGATTTAATTTGAAAAAAGAAGGAAACTACTACATTATAATTTAGCTTTTGTCAATTTATAAATTATTTTTCAGTCTTTCATTAATTTCCATTTCTTATTGTTCAGACGAGGGACAGTTTGCTGTATTTGGAGTTCAGAGTTCTCGCTCTGTGAGGTTTTTAAAATGATTAAAAAATGACTGTGTATTAAAGAACAGACGCCATTCAGCTATTTCACACCTGAAAGTTTTTCAAGGAGAGCTTCAAAACCATCAGAAGACAAAATAAAGCCCTGCAATGATGCTGCCCATTGGAAAAGAAATGTGAATATTACATTTTCTATCAGGGAAAATTCAATAGCATCTACAATGGAGCGTTTGTTCCCAACATATCTTTAAAATTTCTCACAAAAACACTTTCTGTGCTTAAGAAATAGTCAAATATTTTCCTCAATTGCTTAAAAAGAAACTATTCTTCAGGTGTCAGAGTAGAAGATCCTTGGGTGGCACCTATTCAATCCCAGTTTTAATTCCACCAAATACCGTGCATAGTGCCCAATTCAGGTCCGGCATATTCAATAGCTGTTTAACAAAATGAGACCTGTTCAGTCAGCGTGGACACCCCACCTGCTCCAACAAGTCAAGGCTTCGCTTCTGTTCGCATCAATAGAAGAATTTCATATCTTGACATTACAGACCGAATATGTAGATTCTCCAGTCTCACAATTCATTTGCCATATTTGTTCATTTAACTTTGATTTGTAAAGGAAAAGGTTAAAAAGATGACATCTCGGAGGCAAAATGGAGATTCAAGACAAGTTCTGCTGAATTGAAACGCACAATACAAAGAAGCTGAGAGGAAAATGGAGAACAAAATGAGCGTTGCACGCTGGAGGAAACGGCACTTAATGTCTGAATGTGAAGAGAAGGCAGCTGACGGTAACGGCCGCTAATGCGGCACTTCTACGAGAAAAAACGGAATAACGTAGAATAAAGCAGAACAGAACTGAATGTTGACTAATCAAAGAAGAAGAGTAGCAGTTCCAAAGAATTTTTTCTTTTTTTTTTTCCAAAATCTAAAAGTAAAAATAAAACTGTAGTTCTTAAAAAATGACAAAAATTTAATAGAGTAAGTATTTTTCTAAATTTTAAGTTGACTTTTTTCAAACGGGAATGAAATAGGGGATTATCACGCTTACCGGAAGTTCCCGGATTTTGGGCACTTCCTCTTCCGGGCCATGTTAACGACAGCCGTTCCTGCTCTGTTATGCTGTTTAAATCGGATAAACTCCAAACATATTTAAGTTTTCATTCTAAACTGAAGTGATACTAAGGAAGAAGTGGATCAAAGCGATCGATTCGCCGCGGTGAAGGGCCGAACTTTATAATAAAACACACATTTGTTTGTCGCCGGTGGGGCACAACACCGGCACTTCACAGCATGCTAGCATTAGCCAGCTAGCGTTTACTGACGTGCTTAACATTGTGCGTCTTAAAACACACAAACATCTGAAAATCGGGTCTGTACCCCCCCGTTTCCAGTGGAACAACTGGGGACTGCCAAGAAAGGAGACGCTTTCAGATGCTTGTGTGTTTTCAGCCGCACAAAGTTAGGCACGTCATTAAGCTGGCTAATGCTAACCTGCTAACAGTAGTCCGCCAGCTACTACTCCGTTAAACTTTGTAAATCGGATAAACGCCAATGCCAAGTTTTCATTCCAGACTGAAGTGATACTAAGGAAGAAGTGGATCAAAACGACCGATTCGCCGCGGTGAAGGACCGAACTTTATAATAAAATGACACGTTTGTTTGTGGCCGGCAGACTGCGCAGTCATGTTAGCAGGTTAGCATTAGCCAGCTCGATAACGTGCCTAACTTTGTGCGGCTGAAAATACACAAGCATCTGAAAGCGTCTCCTTTCTTGGCAGTCCCCAGTTGTTCCACTGGAAACGGGGGGGTACAGACCCGATTTTCAGATGTTTGTGTGTTTTAAGACTAGGGCTGGGAATCACTAGGTACCTTGCGATACGATACTATCACGATATTTTGCCTACGATAACGATAATATCACGATACAGTAATTCTGCAAAAATCAATATATTGCAATAAATTTATCCACGATAGACCACAGTATTTGTCCCTGAAGACATTCCAAATTTATCTACCAAAGTGAATCCATGTGAAATGAATTACAAAATATTATCAATCAGTAGCACATAAGTGACATCAGTTCATATGAAATTAGCAAAATAGTAAAACAAAGTGCACAGTGGTTCTTCTTAAGAAAGCAAATAAAAAATAAACATTTCAGTCATTATTTCTTCATAATCTCAAACAACTGGGTGTTCTATGACAACCTGGACACACATTGTAATTTGTACTTCACACCATGTTTAAAGTTTAACCTGAACCTGCACATAGATATCAGTGCTAATGCAGGGACTTTTCTACATGCTGAACCGCGGCACAAAGAACAACGAAATCTCGCGAGATCTCACTGGTCTCTTTCAAAATCCCGCGAGATTTCGTAAAAGATCGATACAGCTTTTTAAAATATCGATATGATATCGCAACACAAAATATCGCGATATTTCAGTGTATCGATATTTTGGCACACCCCTATTTAAGACGCACAATGTTAAGCACGTCAGTAAACGCTAGCTGGCTAATGCTAGCATGCTGTGAAGTGCCGGTGTTGTGCCCCACCGGCGACAAACAAACGTGTGTTTTATTATAAAGTTCGGCCCTTCACCGCGGCAAATCGATCGCTTTGATCCAGCTTTTGATCCAGTATCACTTCAGTCTAGAATGAAAACTTAAGTATGTTTGGAGTTTATCCGATTTAAACAGTATAACAGAGCAGGAACGGCTGTCGTTAACATGGCCCGGAAGAGGAAGTGTCCAAACTTCCGGTAAGCGTGATAATCCCCTATATTTGCGGCTCTGGATGATTTTTATTTTGCTGGGTTGAGGCAAAAATGGCTCTTTGGATTGTGCAGGTTGCAGACCGCTGGCTTAGAAGCAGAGTCGCTGAAACCAGCTGTAGCTCCTCAGCATGCGGTCAGAAATAACACGTAACGATGACGTGCAGCGAGCATGCATGCGGTGTGTAGGTGCTGGCGCGTACCTGGACACTTGGCTGAGTCCTGCTGAACCAGCGGGATGTCGTTACCGACGTCTCTTCGCTTCCTGATCACAGACAGCAGTCGGCTACAGGCGGAGACGCAGAAACTCCAACAGTCATTTCAGTTTAAGCAGAAACTGTAGACAATGTGGGACTGAAGTACATCATGAGATCAGGAAACAGGAAACTGTCGGACTTGTCCTTTAACTTCATCAGACTGTGGAAACGCCAGCAGCTGCACATCTGAGCCTGTTTCACATGTGCACCTGTCATGTTTTCAATCATTTTCTCAAAAGTCCGACAAGAAGACTTGTGAGTGCAGCAGTGAGTTTAAGAAGTTTCAGTTTCCTTGAATTTTGAGCAACTTATGTAACATAATTTCGAAAATCTTAAGGAAATAAACTCAAATAGATTAATTTAAAAAAGAAAATGAATTTGAAAAAGAA
>JALJCO010011430.1:0-102500 GCA_023101725.1 Atherinomorus stipes | reverse complement strand
CCGCCGTCAGGGAGGAAACCTGAGCGAGGGCGTCCTGCAGGGCTTGGTTAGACGAGGAGTTCTGCATCAGGATCTGACTCTGTCTCTTCAGCTTCTTCTGCTCGACCAGCATCTGAAGGAGCGACGAAGTGTTCGATCATACGGATAAACGTCCACCGACCTGACGCAGAATAAATATGAATAAAAACAGCTTACTGCTCGGGCAAAGTTCTCCGCCTCCGTCCTCAGGTTCTGCTCCAGGTTCAGGGTGTCCTGCAAAGCCTCATATTCCTCCACAGCAAACTGGGACACTGATTCACACATGGAGAGGTCGGTTAGTTTCATCAGCAGGATAAATGACAGTCATGAGGCGCATTCGGACAGAGAGGTTCTAGGTTCAGTTCCTGTAACTCCCCGTCTGGAGTTTAGTTATCAGAACTACCTTCCCCATCAGTCTGCGTTCATACATGAGGGAGAACCTCGATAGGAACCATGTCTGACGCAATCGTTGCTACAGAGACAAATTTATGCCCCAGATGATCTGATACAAAACTGAGTGGACGGACCGGGGTTCGTCTGTTTTATGTTGACAAACCCCTGTTCCCCTAAACCAGGGTTACTCACTTTGGTCCTACGAGGGCCGCAGTCCAGCAGATTTTCCATGCCTCCCCGCTCTAACACACCTGACCCAAATTAAATCAATCCAGTCGCCAATCAAGCTGCACAATGACTCTTTAAGCTGTGTTGGAGCACGAAGACATGGAAAACCTGGATTGCGGCCCTCGTACGACCAAATTGAGTAACCCCGTACTCAGTCTGGTTGGTAGTTACGTGTCCGAACAAAAAGATTAGTTAGATGAACCAATGTGTTGGTCAAAGTGACCAACACAAACATATTGGTTCATCTAATCAATATATTAGTTAAAACAACCAAAAGATTGGTCAGATACATAACTATTATTAGTTATAATTATAATAGTGATTACTATTAATTATTCAATTCGGTCTACAGTCATTTTCAGTGCTTTCTTTGAAACTTTTTAGACAGAAGACATAAAGATAAGCAAGGACACACATCTGTAAAAACCTTCAGTTTGATTTCTATGACACTTTCACCATGGCTCCATTGTTTCTGTTGTCATGGTGACAGTGATCTACGGTCGATGTCATTGGCTCGTAAGTTGGTTTGAACGATGTTGGTGTGTCTATCATGTTAAGGGTTGTGAAATAGTGTGAAACTAAGTTTAAATTCGGTTTATGAACTACACTAACATTAATGGAAATCTTTATTAGATCAATTTTATTGAAGGTTTTTTCATTTAGAAAAAAACCCATAGATAGAGTATTTTACGTACTCCCTGGAATGCCTCGAAGTACCCCCAGGAGTATTCATGCCCCCGTTTGAGAAACGGTGCCCTCGACAACTGGGTTGTAGCACTGGCTGACTCAAAAATGAGGCCCAACTACGCTTTTAAGAAGATGTCGGTGAAAGAGGATCAATGTTTAAGTCCATATTAGTTCAGTTTTAGGTATTCAACAGCTCATTTAAGATCAGATAATCTTATTTTTCACATACACAACTATACCGACTAAAATGTGTAGAGAAATGTGTTTCTATGTTTGTAGACTCATTAACCTGCATCTGATGTTTAAAGCACTGGGTCATAGGCTGATGATGACAAACTCTGACCCCACTCATCAGGCATCATCTGATGCACCATCCAACTTTATGTGAAAGGAAAAGATGGTGGACACATTTAGGCTCTTTGTCGCGGCCGTGAGGACACCTGAATGACACTATGAGCAGCATTGACTTATAGCTGACCTGCAGAATGCCTGAAAGACGAAATGCCGTCACTCTGACGAACTAATGAAGCCACTAATGCACACGTCACGTCTGAAAAGGCTTTTCTTCACAACAAACATGAATAATGATGATTTTTCCAGGAATAAAGGCCCCCACCACGTGCACGTCTCTAACCTCGGGTATATTTCTGCAGGAGCTTCTTTTGTTGAAGTTTCTCAGCAATCAGAAGCGTGTTGTCGCGTTTCTCTTTCATCAGCTGTCGACACAAACACAGAAAAAAGGATTTGTTTCCAGTTAACATTGTTCTGGAGCAGCGGTTCTTTTTCAACTAAGTATATTTTGAGACAATTACCCCTCAAAGTATTTAAAGTATTTCTTGTTGGAATAATAGACTAAAACATATAAATAAATACAGCACTTTGATCATAGTTTTATTAAACTGGAACTGTGCAAAACAACCGTCATTTTCAGCGTTTTCCTTAAAACTATTTAGACAGAAGACAGTTTTAAGGATATACTGTATATTATATATATATATATATATATATATATATATATATATATATATATAGAAAATGACTAAATTAATAATAAATAAAAATTCTATGAAAATCATGACATTGATTTTGAATTGTGGTTTGAAAGAAATATTAAAAACAAACACGCAAAAAATTTAACAAGTAAACAAGCATGATGGGCTCCGAAGCTAAATTGTTGTTGCGCAACACTTTGAGCCAATCACTGCAATCAGGTGTTTCTGTAACGTCCAATCAGACGTCTGCACCTGCTGACAGGTATGTTGGTTCATGTTCATGGAAAAGATGCTCTGATGTGTCCAAGACAGTTTTGTTTGTTTTTAATTATTTTTTCCAACTACAATTCAAAAGCAATATTTTATATCACAAAATTAATATTTTGTCAATTTTTATTTATTATTAGTTTCTTTAATTTCTTGTTATTTCAATAACTATTGTGAACTTAGCCTTTTCTTTGATTGGAGGGTATGAATGATTTTGAGGACGACACTTCAACCACGACTCCATCGTTTGTGTTGTCGGGGTGACAGTGATGACAGCTGATGTCATTTAGCTCATAACAAGTTAGCTAAATTTTGTGGAAAGATTTTTTTTTTTTTTCATTTTTTAAAAAACAAAACAAAACAAAAAAACATAGATATTAAAATATTCCCTGGGGGGTTGCTCTTACCCCAGTCTGAGGAACAGTGCTTTTGTGGGAAGATTTCTCTTCACCAGATTAATGAAATAGAGGTGAGCAAGTTTTAAAATCGTCATTTTCTCACATCCGGACTGAATATTTGATCAAAAGTATCATTACTGTCTGATGTTTCATTACTTTAAAATGATTTCATGAAATATGGGTACGTCAGGTCACATGGGTGGAAAAAACACTCCACGGTGTGACCTTGTGTCACTGATGTGTCAACTTCTCCAGTGATCACATGGCTGACGTTCTTCTTCTTCTTCTTCTTCTTTTATCGGCATCACGTTGGCGTGGACGGCCAGCTTTGTGGTGAGTGGAATTATTCTCATCCTTGCTTATATACCACACATCCTCTGGACGATTCCACTGGGAAACCAGAGAACTCGCACCGGAGAGTTGCTAAGTTTGTAGGATGTTAGCAAAACGACAAACATAAAGACAGAAGAAGAAAGTCTTTGGTTAGAGAACGTGGTATCGGTGGTATCGTAGATGGTCTGTACGATTCCTGAACCAAACCAGTGGTTCCCAGCCGACTTTCCCCACCACCTTTGCTGAACCCACGCTGGGCCCAAGTGACCCTTACCAAAAAGCAGTACATGCAAGTATGCTTTAAATATACTTATTTTAAACTTTAAATAAGACAGAATACTTTCAGTTTACTATACATGTACTTATCAGAAAAATACTTAACAAAGTTTACTTGGCATTTACTAATAAATATACTAGAAGTTTAACATATTTAGCCATTTAAACCTTTGAAGAATATACTTTAATAGTAGTACATTCATAGTACACTTTCAAACATACTGGTTTCTTTGATGTTACTGGACCATTTGGTGGAGTCAAATAAAACACCTGAATCTATTTTTGACATCAATTTTGTAATATTTTTTTACTCAGCATGAAAGGTGAAGAAGAAGTATAATAAGGCGATTTTCAGTATATTTGAAAATGTATTTCTATTTTTTTTTTTTTCACATATTAACGTCGGAAGTTTTTACAGAGGGGATTTTGGAAATATCTATAGATCATTTTATTTATTTATTTATTTTTTGTAATTATCTTTTTATTGAAGAAAAGCAACAAACTTCAGTTTTGTTTACAGAACAAATTACATTTACTTTCTTACAGGATATCCAACTGAGAACAATAAATTCTTTATCCATCAGGGAGGACATATAAATTGTGAAAAAGTGTGCATTGCTCTCTTCAGAAAATGAAAATGTATTTTTTAAACACTAAACAGTGTACTATACGTGTATTATCAGTAAACTCGTAGCAAACCTAAAAGGTTCGGTCTATTTCTTAAACTAAAAGAGCATTGAGAAGTTTCCTGCTAGAAAACTAACAGTATACATAGAAGAATACTTTTAGTATTCTTAAAAGTGTACTTTGTAAGAGTAAAAGTAAGCTTAAAGTTTTAGTACAAGTACACTCACAGTATACCAGAAGATTATTTTAAGTAGACTTAAAAGTAAACTTTTAAATACTTAAATTGGGCCAATTTAGTCCCAAGAAGTACACTTGTTAGTATATTGGTGGTACTGTACACTGATAGCAGAGTACTTAATGACATGTACTTGAGGAATACTTCTTTTTGGTAAGGGGGTGCATTCTGGATGATTCCTTTTCTGTCCTTTGATGAAACCATGACGTTAAATGACATAAAACTTAAGCTGATGTCAGTGTGGATCATACTGACTCTAAGCAGTCAGAGCTTCGGAGTGCTTGGGGGGGCGGGGGGGACCCAGTGACCTTCCATCTGGTCAAACTGGTTCCTGCATCATTCCTGAGCATGAGCACGTGGAACATGCGCGAGGCGGCCATGACTGACGTGGAACTAAAAGCAATTACATTCACTGGAGCAGGTGAGGTTTCAGCATCAGTTGCCATGGTGATGCAAACTGAGGAGAAATGAATTTGGCATTGGCTGGATCAGACACGAATCTGCCTTGTAGCATCAGCCGCAGGGATGTTACATTCACAAACAATAGCTGGGATGTGTTCAGTCTCAACAAACAAACAAACAAACAAACAAACAGCTCACCTCTTCTCTGGTGCCCAGCAGCTGTCGTCTAACTGACTCCAGATCAGAGGTGGCCTGGTTTTTCTCTGCAAGTGCGAGTTCCAGCTTGTTCTGAAGCTCTGACATGGAGAGAGAATTTAGAGACAGGTTTAAAGGAAAAGTACACCCATAAAATGATGGTGAGAAAGACTCTGCAGCACTTTAATATCTCAAATGCAGCCGGTGATCAGGAAGGCTTCTCGTTTCCCCCCAACTTTCATATCATGGAGTTCACCGGGGTCCGAGCCAAAAAGGTCCATAAAAGTCCACAAAAACGTGTCAATATTCCTCCATACTGCTCGTCCAATGTAATCCAAGTGTCCTGAGTGGGTAGCGTCCAGAATTTACTGGAAACGACGTCATTTAGCATATTCTTATAGCTTGAACAGTCCATCTAGATGCCGCGAAGCGTCATCGGCAGAGTAGGCGCTGAACGCCGCGGCTTACGTAGTGTCGTCAACTCGCACGAACATGCAAATACCTAGAAAGTGCAATGTTCTTCTGTTTAGGCTCTAAAAATCTACTAAATGACGTCGTTTCCAGTAAATTCTGGACGCTACCCACTCAGGACACGTGGATAACATTGGACGATCAGTATGGAGGAATATTGACAAGTTTTTGTGGACTTTTATGGACCTTTTTTGGTTCAGTTACCGGTGAACTCCATTATATGAAAGTTGGGGGGGAATGAAAACCTGTCCGATCTCCGGCTGCATTTGTGATATTAAAAAGTGCTCCAGAGTCTTGCTCAGCATGAGGGTGAGGAGAAGATGAAGGCACATCATTCTGTGGGTGTACTATTCCTTTAATATTCCTTTTGCACAGGTGGCATCCTATCACAGTTCCACGCTGGAATCCACTGATTCCTGAGAGCGACACGTTCTTTCACACGTTTGTAGAAACACCTATACACCTGTGGACATGGAAGTGATGGAACACCTGATTCCATCATTTGTATGGGTGAGCAAATACTTTTGGCAGTATAATGTAGAGGCCGGTACTGAAAGCAACTATAGTTATTCTAATGAATAACCCCAACTGGAAGATCGCTGCCACTGTGGTAACATGGAAACTGAAACAATTAAGGAGAGTAATGTGTTGAGACTGTGAACATTTAATTGTGTTTGGTCAAAAATACTCATAAAGCTTCTTTTTTTACAGTGTTTACTCATTTTTTTGTGTGTGTTTCACAAAAAACCACCAGAAGTTCTGATGCTGATTTCTTGGAACATCAAAACCGGTAAAAAAACTGAGGACATTTCAAGCCTCGGAGCTTCAGGAAGCATTTCTGTGATCACACGTTTGACTCTGCAGATTATCCCATTAAAGCTGATGACAGCAGGACCGAAGTGACACATTCAGAGGAAAAAGTCAACACAAAAACCTATTTCAGGATGGATGGACTCACTCCAAAAACAAAAAAAAAAACGTGTATCCTTTGATCTGTTCTGTGGAGTTAAAATATCCCACGTTTCACGGTATGAAGTGCACGGAGTCGCGGTCCATTAACATGTTATTATGAATTTGCAGCATAATAAGCCCATAATCTAAGCAAGTCAACTTATTTTTTGTCTTCAGTCATCTTCATTTGCAAAAGATAATTAACTGAGCCTTTTAATGCCGACAGCCTCGTTGAGCATAATGGAGCGAGCATCCCTGAGATGAAGCCATTATTCCCCAAGGTACAACGACAGGTCAACTCCGGGATCTGAACTGACATTTTTCTGAGCAAGAAAAATGCTCATGTATTGTATTTCTGACAGAAGTGGTAAATCTGTGTCAGTCCGAGGTTACTCGTTATTATGTATCTGCAGGGACTCGTGAGACAAACTGGGAAGTGCACATTTCCAACATGCAACAGAAGCTGAGAGGACGATTCAGTTTAATTCATCTGAGCCATTTAAGTTAAGTTATAATGTTTTCTAACCCTAAAGAAATTATTTCAGGGATGAAAATGAAAGAGAAAGTAGTGAAATAAAACAAAATCTTGACTCAGCAGTATAAATTACTCCATTAAAGTATAATTACTTATGTTTATGCAGGAACAATGACTCAGAAGTATAAATTACTTCATCAAAGTATAATTACTTATGTTTATGCAGGAACAATGACTCAGCAGTATAAATTACTCCATTAAAGTATAATAACTTATGTTTATGCAGGAACAATGACTCAGAAGTATAAATTACTCCATCA
The DNA here is from genome assembly GCA_023101725.1 of Atherinomorus stipes. NCBI lineage: Eukaryota > Metazoa > Chordata > Actinopteri > Atheriniformes > Atherinidae > Atherinomorus > Atherinomorus stipes. Next base: position 95,232 of record JALJCO010011430.1, on the reverse strand, counting down.
AAGTATAATTACTTATGTTTATGCAGGAACAATGACTCAGCAGTATAAATTACTCCATTAAAGTATAATTACTTATGTTTATGCAGGAACAATGACTCAGCAGTATAAATTACTCCATTAAAGTATAATTACTTATGTTTATGCAGAAACAATGACTCAGCAGTATAAATTACTCCATTAAAGTATAATAACTTATGTTTATGCAGGAACAATGACTCAGCAGTATAAATTACTCTATCAAAGTATAATTACTTATGTTTATGCAGGAACAATGACTCAGCAGTATAAATTACTCCATCAAAGTATAATTACTTATGTTTATGCAGGAACAATGACTCAGCAGTATAAATTACTCCATCAAAGTATAATTACTTATGTTTATGCAGGAACAATGACTCAGAAGTATAAATTACTCCAATAAAGTATAATTACTTATGTTTATGCAGGAACAATGACTCAGCAGTATAAATTACTCCATCAAAGTATAATTACTTATGTTTATGCAGGAACAATGACTCAGCAGTATAAATTACTCCATCAAAGTATAATTACTTATGTTTATGCAGGAACAATGACTCAGAAGTATAAATTACTCCATCAAAGTATAATAACTAATGTTTATGCAGGTACAATGACTCAGAAGTATAAATTACTCCATTAAAGTATAATAACTAATGTTTATGCAGGAACAATGACTCAGAAGTATAAATTACTTCATCAAAGTATAATTACTTATGTTTATGCAGGAACAATGACTCAGAAGTATAAATTACTCCATCAAAGTATAATTACTTATGTTTATGCAGGAACAATGACTCAGAAGTATAAATTACTCCATCAAAGTATAATTACTTATGTTTATGCAGGAACAATGACTCAGAAGTATAAATTACTCCATCAAAGTATAATAACTAATGTTTATGCAGGTACAATGACTCAGAAGTATAAATTACTCCATTAAAGTATAATAACTAATGTTTATGCAGGAACAATGACTCAGAAGTATAAATTACTCCATTAAAGTATAATAACTAATGTTTATGCAGGAACAATGACTCAGAAGTATAAATTACTCCATCAAAGTATAATAACTAATGTTTATGCAGGAACAATGACTCAGAAGTATAAATTACTCCATTAAAGTATAATAACTAATGTTTATGCAGGAACAATGACTCAGAAGTATAAATTACTCCATTAAAGTATAATAACTAATGTTTATGCAGGAACAATGACTCAGCAGTATAAATTACTCCATTAAAGTATAATAACTAATGTTTATGCAGGAACAATGACTCAGAAGTATAAATTTATTCATCTACAAGTGAAGAACTGTCTAAAGCCGCTGCTTAGTAACACAACCCACCGTTTCTCCCCCAGACGTGCCTGCAATGATTTATTTCCTGACAAGTAATCAGTCATTAAACGCATCAGTGATCAGCTGATCAGCTTCGTGAGACGTTTACTGTCTGCTGAATGAATCAATAAAAGTTGCTTCAAAGTTGAACCCTTTATTTACCTGAGATGATGGTGTGATGGTGGGGGGAGTGACAAACTTGGTTGTCAGCTTCTGGACCTTCACCCTCCTCTTCATCGTCGACCAGGCTGATCTGTGTGATGGTCTCTGGGCTGAGGTGGGACAGCATCATCATGCTCTTCCTCTTCAGAGAGCGGTTTTCCCGGTTCAACTACAGCCAGACAGAAAGCATCACACATGGGTCGAAGATGCCAGATGCAGAAGAAGCTTCACCATCTCCGGTGAAACAAATACGAATATACGGGGAATTATTTCCACCGTGGATTTTGTATGATGAGATGTGAAATGATGAGGCGGAAAAAGATCCCAGATGCGGCAGTGTTGCATTTCTTATGTACTTATGCATGTATATGAGAGGCCCTCCATACTTGGTATCATATACAGTACCATTATACTCTCAGAGAAACAAAAGTATACTCTTCTGACTATCGGGTTTTAAGAACCTCCTAAAAATCCATCTCTTTCCCCCTGGCATTCCACACTCTTAGGTAAGTTTTATTTTTTATCTTTGATCTTATTGTTTAAATGTTTTCTTGTTTTTCTTTTGTGTCTTTTATTGGGTTTATTTTTATGGGATTCTATTTTGAAATATTATGTATATTCTGTTGTACAGCACTTTTTGTGCAGTATTTACTATAGTGAAAATGCTCAAGAAATAAAGTTGGATTGAACTGGATACTCCCTCAAATACATATACCATCATATTCTCACAAAAACACTAGTTACTCTCTCTCTCTAGTGATTCTCTCTTACAAACACTAGTATACTCTCTTACACACACTTGTATAATACAATACTATATACTAGTGTTAGTTAGAGAGCATGCAAGTGTATATGAGAGTATATAAGTGTTTGTGTGAGAGTATAGTAGTGGTTTTGTGAGAGTATATTAGTGTTTCTGTGAGAGTATACTTGTGTTTGTGTGAGTTGAGTGTTTGTGTGGAAATATAATTTTGTTTGTGTGAGAGTATACTAGTGTTTGTGTGAGAATATACTTGTGTTTGTGTGAGATTATAGTGTTTGTGTGAGAGTAAGCTCGTGGTTTTGTGAGAGTATGCTAGTGTTTGTGTGAGATTGTAATGTTTGTGTGAGAGTAAACTCGTGTTTGTGTGAGAGTATACTAGTGGTTTTGTGAGAGTATACTAGTGGTTTTGTGAGAGTATACTAGTGTTTGTGTGAGTTTATTGTTTGTGTGAGAGTATACTCGTGTTTGTGTGAGAGTATACTAGTGGTTTTGTGAGAGTATACTAGTGTTTGTGTGAGTTGAGTGTTTGTGTGGAAATATAATTTTGTTTGTGTGAGAGTATACTAGTGTTTGTGTGAGTTTAGTGTTTGTGTGAGAGTATACTCGTGGTTTTGTGAGAGTATACTTGTGTTTGTGTGAGATTGTAATGTTTGTGTGAGAGTATACTCGTGTTTGTGTGAGAGTATACTAGTGGTTTTGTGAGAGTATACTAGTGTTTGTGTGAGAATATAATTTTGTTTGTGTGAGAGTATACTAGTGTTTGTGTGAGAGTATACTTGTGTTTGTGTAAGAGTACACTAATGATTGTGTAAGAGTATACTAGTGTTTGTGTGAGTTCAGTTTGTGTGAGAATATACTCGTGTTTGTGTGAGAGTATACTAGTGTTTGTGTGAGAGCATACTAGTGTTTGTCTGAGAGTATACTAGTGTTTGTGTGAGTTCAGTGTTTGTGTGAGAGTATACTCGTGTTTGTGTGAGTTTAGTGTTTGTGTGAGAGTTTACTTGTGGTTTTGTGAAAGTATACTAGTGTTTGTGTGAGAGCATACTAGTGTTTGTGTGAGTTTAGTGTTTGTGTGAGAGTATACTCGTGGTTTGTGAGAGTATACTAGTGTCTGTGTGAAAGTATACTCATGTTTGTGTGAGGTATACTAGTGTTTGTGTGAGAGCATACTAGTGTTTGTGTGAGTTTAGTGTTTGTGTGAGAGTATACTCGTGGTTTGTGTGAGAGTATACTAGTGTTTGTGTGAGAGTATACTCGTGTTTGTGTGAGAGTATACTAGTGTTTGTGTGAGAGTATACTAGTGTTTGTGTGAGAGTATACTCGTGTTTGTGTGAGAGTATACTAGTGTTTGTGTGAGAGTATACTAGTGTTTGTGTGAGAGTATACTCGTGTTTGTGTGAGAGTATACTAGTGTTTGTGTGAGAGTGTACTAGTGTTTGTGTGAGTAAAGTGTTTGTGTGAGAGTATGATGGTATATCCGGAATCAAGTTTGAATTAGCTCTCAGGGGCTTATATACATGTTCGTATGTAAGTACGCATGCATACATTTGTATGTATGCAAGTAAAAGCAAGAAGCTTAAATTTGTTTTTAAATCAGTTTAATATTTTTCTAAGACAACATCAATTAAAATCAGAAATTGGATTTAGTTTGAAAAACTCTGAGATTTTCCTTGTTGGCCATAGTGTCCAGCCATAATGGAACATAAATGCCAGGAAAACCTCTGTAAATGACCAACAGAAAAGTGTAAGCTATCCATCACAGTTTACTCTCCAGACTTAAGTATTCCTGGTCATGATAATTTCCATCCATGGCTCACACGGCTTTGTCGCTAAAATAACTTGAGCTAACTGGAGGTGGTTTTAATAACGGCTCTTCAGTGTCGCTTTTAACTCGTCTTCATCGTGACTTGTATGCCATCCCCTGAAGACATCCCTGTTCAGAGGATCCATTTCCAGCACAAGACAGAATCCTGCTCATCCTCTTATGATTTTAAAACCTACATCATGAACAGATTAATTAGTTCTGGCATGGCTGTGTAGTTAATGACACATTTGTCTGCTTCATGCATACCACAGCATCAGATTACACGGTGCAGCAGCATCTTCCAGAACGTGTCATCTTCACCAGAAAACACAATCCCAAAGTAACTGATGCAGCTTCCCTCTCAGCTTTGCCACAAATACACTTTGTATTAAACTAGTGGGGAAAAAAGGTGAAGCAATAAGGTAAGCGAGTGACAGAAAGGCAGATAAGATGTTGTTCTGATTTCCTCGTTTCCTTGGCCCTGCAATCATGCGTAATGGCAGGAAGATGTATGCAAACACAATGAAAAGGTGTGAAAACAGACATCATCAGAGGGGCCGAGGAAAAAAGCTGTCAGTATCTTTTAAATGCAATCATATTTTCCCTGCAGCACGCATTTACGTGCATCATATTTGAATATAATTACTTCTGACACGTTCTTTGTGCTGTTTTTCTTAGAAATCATTTACTGCGTGATGCATTTGGGCTAAACTGCTGAATGGCCATCACATTTTTATCTTTCATCCTCATCGCAGCCATATATATCAATTAAGGAGATCGAGACCAAGCAAAACATCAGTGAGTCGCACGTGAAGCAGATTGATGCCAATTACGAATGCATCCGGACGCCGTGAGGGAAGAAAAGCGTCCGGGGAGGAATAAAGGAAGCAGAATGTAAAAAGACAAACCATAAAAAAAGACATTTAGTAATGGCATCCTGGCGAGAGCTGATTGCAGCAATTCTGTCCTCTGATGACACCCTTCAGACTGCATCTTTTTCTGATATGCAATCAACAAAACATAACATGGAATCACATTCTTTTGAAAATAATGTACAAGCGGGAAGAGATGTACATATAAAATTACATACTCAGATGAATCAAGGCTGACATAGCATTGGCTTGCAAACTCTGAAGGTCACCATTAGAAAATAACAGCCCTTCATCTTACCTTCATCACACATCAACACAAAAACATTAAGCATCAAAACCACATCCTCATTTAACGCCTTTTAAATTGCCCCCCCCCCCCCCCCCCCCCTCTACAAAATGTTGAAGAGTTAAAGAATTGGACTGAACTTTAGCGTCTTTCAAAGTGGTGCTGCGGATTTCTGGTGCAGAATCACCATCATTCAGAATAAAGTCAGTTAAAGTAGAATTGAAGTTCTGCTCTGCAAACATAAACTTGTGTCTGAGAACAGGAGCCTGAAGGTGAAGGTGGGGGGTCTGCTGCTCGTTTCATCTCCCCACCACAGAGTTTATGGGCTCATCAGGAGCAGGAGCATTAGCGGAAGGTAAATAGTTGATGTACGGATGCAGTTGGAGCTCATGCACACGAAATCAGCTGTCTAAGAAACACTGCTCTATGTGTGAGACAGCAGGGCCACTGCCAGCCATTTGGGGGCCTGAAGCACAACCGCTTTGTGGGCCCCCAAACTAGGGATGGGCATATCGATACCTTAGAGTCGATACTTCGATACCAGTCACAAGCTTCTTCTTTTTTTTTTTTTTACAAGGAAAGCCTCGCTGAGGTTGAAAATCTCTTTTTCAAGAGTATCGTGGCCAAAACAGCGGCAGAGCAATGAAAGTTACGGAACGATCAAACACATTCAAATAAAGTAAAACCTATAAAACAAGTTTAGAAACATAAATGTAAAATAAATCACTGCTAAATGAACTATTCAGAGTCCACAAATCAAGCAAAGCATTTACAGACAGATTTAAGTACGTCCAAGTTATCTCCTTCCCACATGTTCATTATACGTGGGGCTGTACGATTCCGGGAAAAGTGCGTATCAATTTTTTTTCTTAAAATTGAAATCACGATTCTCTGGCACGATCTTTTTTTTTCTTTTCAAAAAAATTTTATTGCACAAATAAACTTTACTAAAACAAACAAAAACCGATTCAAAAAGTAGTTCAAAATAAAACGTGTTTGCACAAGAGCTTTGTTGGAGCGCTTGTTTGGCAGATGCATAGTTGTAGTTCTTTACCGTTGGTTGGGGGGTGGGGGGGAGGCAACGGCAGTGCTGCATTTGAGGGCGCTTGAAAAAAATCCGGGAAGAATGGAAACTTTTATTTGTGCTGCAGCTCGTAATTAAAAATGCTTCAGAATCGTTGTGGGTAGAAATGAGATCAGATGTATTTGTGAATTGAGATCGCGATTTTTTAACGATTAATTGTGCAGCCCTAATTATACGTCACCAAGATTTAATAATGCGTGACCACGGATAACATCGTATGACTTCGTATCAACAGCTGCATCACCACATCCCAGATACCTGGATAAAAGTGGAATACAAGATCCAGAAATGACATCCACATGCCAGAAATTGATCCTGAGGGGTTTTAATTCGTGTTACGTTCCGGGCGTCTGTCCTGGAAGTCTCCACGAGTGTTGATTCCTGCCGATGTGATCAGAGGCTCCGTATATACGAACTTTACCTCTGAATCATCATCTGCTGCTTTCATCTCCTAATGAGCAGCAGAAACACATTTATATCTCCAGCTTCGTCAACGTGGAGTCTGGCGGGATTTTACCGGAACGGAGGGAAAAGACGACATGTAAAATGCTGAATGTGCTTTGTCTGGTCCAGTAGTTTGTTTTAGTGTTAGACCCCTTTCCCACTGGCCAAAAACCCATTTAAACCTGTGAAACATGGGCTTTCAGTGGCGGCGGGAAAGACTCATCGACCCGCGTCAAACGACTCGGGGACCCGTTGGGCCGTACGTGGCTACACTGTGACATCGCGTCAGTCGCGTCTCATATAAAGCACCAAAACAACTCTGCTTCGGACACAAACTCACGTCGCCTGCGTTCCATCTGCAAAAGAAAGTCATCTGCTGGTTTTCCTCCATTTTGAGGACGACGAAGGTGCAACAAGAAAGCAGGTTGACCACGGCCTGACTCGCTCTCCGTCGTTTATTTTCCTGATTTCTGTCGCACAGGTGACATCATCAACACGCAGCGGTGGGGACGGAGGCCACGCAGCTGCTAGCAGGTCATCAGACCTGGCTTTTTTTGTCAAAGGGAAAGGAGCTAAATGCTGATTATGAGCGGGTCGATGCGCGTTTAAAAAACCCGCGTGAATGCGCTAATTTCAGTGCACACTCAAAAACAGAGGTACGAGCAGGAACGTTTCTGTACCTGTAGGTACATTTTTTACAAATGTTCTCTCTAAAGTACAATATTGGTCTTTATGAGGCCAGAAGTACCTATATACAGGGGTTAGACAATGAAACTGAAACAGCTGTCATTTTAGTGTGGGAGGTTTCATGGCTAAATCAGACCAGCCTGGTGGCAAATATTCATTAATTGCACCAGTAAGAGCAGAGTGTGAAGGTTCAATTAGCAGGTAAAAAGCACAGTTTTGCTCAAAACATTGCAATGCATACAACATTGTATCAGAGTTCAAAAGAGGACAAATTGTTGGTGCATGTCTTGCTGGCGCATCTGTGACCAAGACAAGTCTTTGTGATGTATCAAGAGCCACAGTATCCAGGGTAATGTCAGCATACCACCAAGAAGGACGAACCACATCCAACAGGATTAACTGTGGACGCAAGAGGAAGCTGTCTGAACGGGATGTTCGGGTGCTAACCCGGATTGTATCTTGTGCTAGATGGGCCAAGGACTACTGAACCATTCTGGAGGACCATGTGCATCCAAAGGTTCAAACATTGTATCCTGAAGGCGGTGCAGTGTATCAGGATGACAATGCACCAATACACACAGCAAGACTGGTGAAAGATTGGTTTGATGAACATGAAAGTGAAGTTGAACATCTCCCATGGCCTGCAAAGTCACCAGATCTAAAAATTATTGAGCCACTTTGGGGAGTTTTGGAGGAGCGAGTCAGGAAACGTTTTCCTCCACCAGCATCACGTAGTGACCTGGCCACTATCCTGCAAGAAGTATGGCTTAAAATCCCTCTGACCACTGTTCAGGACTTGTAGATGTCATTTCCAAGACGAATTGTCGCTGTATTGGCCGCAAAAGGAGGCCCCACCCCATACTAATAAATGATTGTGGTCTAAAACAAAGTGTTTCAGTTTCATTGTCTAACCCCTGTACTATGAAAAAGGGTCCAAAGTTTTATAAAGTACAAATTTGTACCATTTCAACCCTAAGGGTACCTGTCGCATTGAAAAATGTGTGTAGCTTGTACAATAACAATAAATAGCAGTACTTTTAAACAGTAGTATAATTATAGTTATTATATTATGATTTTCATAATAATCATAGTAATAATTACATGTATAATTATATATGTGTTTGGCCTAATATTTCTATAATAATTATTCATTTATTATTAGCATCTTTGATTGTTGTCATAATCTCTATTCTATTGACTTTTATTCATCATCTTTAATTGGTTTAATTGTACTTTATTAACTCATACAGCTTGATAAGGTACAAAAATGGACCATGAAGGTACGGAAATGTCTTTCAGAAAGGAACCCCCCCCCCAGCAACAAGCTTTGGACCCTTTAAGTACAAAATGGTACCTCTGTTTCTAAGTGTGTGGGAAAGCGGCTTTAGACAATTAAAACTAAACAGGCTTCCAGTACGAACTGGAGGCATCTTGAAAGTCAAAAACCTGTGAAAAAGAAGAGCTGGGGGGGGGGGGGGTGTGGGGGTAATCATAATTCTCCATCAGACTCCCACTGCCAGGATCTGGGCCATCCAGGGGCACTCTGAGGGCTGTTGTGCAGAAACTGAATGAGGAATGATTACAGTGGTAATCTCAGCTGCAGTTGGCTTTAAAATCACCGCGTGGCCGCCTCCCAGACTCCGAGGAAGGAGTCCAAAAGAGAACAGAGGCTTGCTCTAAACCAGAGGAATCCAGCGTAATATCAGAGAGAAAGCCATCAGACAGCAGCAGAGCTTCTGGTTGGAGAGCAAAAGGTTCGCTTTCCAGGAGAAAACTGAGGAGAGTCGTTTCATTTCAGCTGTAAACCAATAAATCCCACAGACAGCCGCTTCGTTGCCTCTGAACGATTACAGATACGATACCTTGGAGGCCAGGGCTTCAGCGCTTTCTCTGCACGTCCTCTCGATCTCCAGGTCCTCCTGGATGGCACTGACCTCTTCAATGACCATCTGAGACACTAGAGAAAGCGCGGGAGACAAAGATCACGGAGACATTTCACTATCTGCTGTTCATCAGGGAAATAAAACACTGAAACGTTTTGAATAGTGCAGTTATATTCAGTGAATCTGCAGTGGCACTCTGGCAGTGAAGGAAAGACATTCAGAAAAATAAAGTAACACTAGAGAAGCTTCTTTCTGCTCTTTGTCTTCCACAAATGTCAAATGTCAAGCGTGCGCATGAGTTTCCTTTCATACAAGGATGACAAAGATGTTGCTGAAATGTCAAGAATCAAGAAACTGCAGACAAAAAAATAAATAAGTATAGATCGAGGGGTGGAACTCAAATAAAAAAATAATCCAATTAATGAGAGGTTTTGTAATGAATTAATAAAAAAATAATCCAATTAATGAGAGGTTTTGTAATGAATTAATTTGAAGAATCACATTTAATTGCATTAAGAAAATCGCCCCAAAACGTAACATTTTCTTGATTTGAATTAATGTTAGTGGACAACTAAATCAGATAAAAAAAACACAGACATTAATATTGTAAATTCCAGCTCTAATATTGTCTAATCAAATGCATTTTCTGTATTTCAAATTTTTTAAGAAAAGAAAAAAAAATACAAGTTATCCCTGGCCTCAAACGAACAAATGGTAAGTATACCATCTCAAGTAGCTACTGTTAAACTGTCTGAAACCCTAATTAAAGGTATCTGAATATATGGGTGTGTGTGTATATATATATACATACATATATATATATATATATATATATATACTGTATACTGTATATACATACAGTGTTGGAAAAATGTATTTCACATCAAAATTTTTCTCAGAAAATATATTTCTAGTAGATATTGACATGAAATTTTCACCAGATGTTGGCAACAACCCAACTAATGCACACATGCAAAGTAATCCTAACATTTATGTCCATAAATGAAGTTATGTGAAATACAGTGAAATGACACAGGAAATAAGTATTGAATACACTTACTGAAATTTATTTACTACTTAGTACAAAAACGGGGCACAAAGCAGTTGTGCTTCTGGACCCCAAAAAGCTTGCTGTGAATAAGTGTTTACCTTTTTTAAGATTTGAGTTTTGTGGATGGTTTCATATTTTAAAACACATGGAAAATGAGAAAAAGAGTAAAATGTCCTAGAAAAGCTCGAGTTGTCCTGGAAAATAATTTTTCCTTCCTTTGCTTCGTATCTGCTTCGTCTCTTCTTCGTTGCAGCTACATGTCTGTTTCATGTCCGTTTCGTATCTGCTTCGTCTCTGCTTCGTCACAGCTTCGTGTCTGTTTCATCGCTGCTTCGTGTCCGGTTCGTCTCTGTTTCGTCTCTGCTTCGTCTCTGCTTCTTGTCTGCTATTTCACAGCTTCGTGTCTACTTCGTCTCTTTTCTGTTGCAGCTGATCTGTTTCATTGATGCTTCATGTCTGCTTGATATCTGCTTCGAGTCAGCTTCGTGTCTGTTTCGTTGCTGCTTCATGTCTGTTTAATTGCTGCTTCGTCTCTTCTTCGTTGCAGCTTCGTGTCTGTTTCATGTCAACTTCATGTCTGTTTCATCGCTGCTTCATGTCTGCTTTGTTGCTGCTTCGTGTCTGCTTCGTCTCTGTTTCATATCTGCTTCGTCTCTGCTTCTTGTCTGCTATGTCACAGCTTCGTGTCTACTTCGTCTCTTCTTTGTTGCAGCTAATCTGTTCCCTTGCTGCGTCATGTCTGCTTGGTATCTGCTTCGTGTCAGCTTCGTGTCTGTTTCGTTACTACTTCATGTCAGCTTCATATCTGTTTCATCGCTGCTTCGTCTCCTTTTTGTCGCAGCTTTGTTGCTGCTTCATGTCTGCTTGGTATCTGCTTCGTGTCTGTTTCGTTACAACTTCATGTCTGCTTCGTATCTGTTTCGTGTCAGCTTCATATCTGTTTCATTGCTGCTTCGTCTCCTTTTTGTCGCAGTTTTGTGTCTGCTTCATTGCAGCTTAGTGTCTGTTTCGTGTCAGCTTCATGTCTCTTTCAACGCTGCTTTGTGTCTGCTTCGCCTCCGTTTTCGTATCCGCTTTGTGTCTGCTTCGTCGCAGCTTTGTTGCTGCTTCATGTCTGCTTGGTATCTGCTTCGGGTCAGTTACATGTCTGTTTCATCGCTGCTTCATCATTGTACAAACTGTAAGCTACAACTGGAGAACACTTTTCCAAAAGCTTGGGGTGGAATTTATTAGTACATGTTGTGATAACTTGACTCATACTATAGCAGCAGGAAATGTCCTGAAAATGTCCTGAAAAATACTTGGAAAGAACTTCAAGAAAATAGTGGGAACCCTGTATTTGCTGACAGCAGCAGTTGTCTGTTGCTGCTAAAAATGTCCAAATATTTAAATAAAAATAAAGAAAACCAAGTGAAAGCGAGTTTGTTATCTCTGGTGACAGAATGGAAACAACCCACGTTCACTTCAGGATTTCCAACCATCAGTCATTAACCTTCACTGATGTAACAATGCAGACGAAAACTTAAAAACAGCAGGTAAAATTCCTGTGAATTCATGTCAACATAAGAGGGTAAAATGTCAACTCGCTGCCATTCAGCGTGATGAACACGCCGTCAGCGAATCATTGAACCTGACTTGTACTTTCTGCAGGAGTGCATGTTTACCTGGGACTTCATTCCACTGCACGGTTAACTGAGACGACACCTAACACTTGACACTGAAGTATATTTCTGTCTGCTTTTGTGTGTCGTGTAAGTTGCCTCGATGGTAAGTCACCAACGTGCATCAATTGATTTGATTTTAAGGGAGGTGAACTAAATGTTTTAACCAGTATATCTTTTATTGCAATCATTTGCCTACCTTTTTGTTCCCAGCCATCAGGGCCGATGTGTGTTAGCTGGAGACTGAATGCATGTTGGAAACAAGTGTGGAGCACTAGGCCGGGAATAAAAGCTCCGAATAAGTTCAGACATGGAGTGGATGTGAGCTTTTTGTGAAGAACCCTACATCTGATGTTGAACTTAACCTTGCATGAAGGGAAACATTTGTCTTTACTAACTGCACAGCAGCAGCGCTGCACTCATCTACGAGTTACAATAATGAGGAGAAAATGTTTATTTCACATAACAAGAAAGCTGATGAGCACCAGTAGCTGTGTGAACACAAAACAATTAGCTAAGACGAGAATTAGTCCCGTCATTGGGTCTGTGTGTAAACCGCAAATAAAAACAGAGTTCAAGGATTTCCAAATCTCATCATCGTGTTTTATTCCCGGTAGAAAAAAAAAAAACTTGTCAGATAATGAAACTGGGACATTTACCATTGATGGGAAATATCCAGATAGTAAAGCTGATGGTAACTTGGTTTATGTGTCACAGTTTAAACGTCTGATGTGTTGTTCAATGTGACCTTTAATCCCAGTCAGCATCTAGTACCTTTAATCCCAGTCAGCATCAGAAGCCTTGATCCCAGTCATCATCTAGTACCTTTAATCCCAGTCATCATCTAGAACCTTTAATCCCAGTCAGCATCTAGAAGCTTTGATCCCAGTCATCATCTAGTACCTTTAATCCCAGTCATCATCTAGAACGTTTAATCCCAGTCAGCATCTAGAACACTTAATCCCAGTCATAATCTGGAACCTTTAATCCCAGTCAGCATCAGAACCTTTAATCCCAGTCAGCATCTAGAGCACTTAATCCCAGTCAGCATCAGAAGCTTTGATCCCAGTCATCATCTAGTACCTTTAATCCCAGTCAGCATCAGAACCTTTAATCCCAGTCATTATCTAGAACCTTTAATCCCAGTCAGCATCAGAACCTTTAATCCCAGTCCGCATCCAGAGCACTTAATCCCAGTCAGCATCAGAACCTTTAATCCCAGTCATTATCTAAAACCTTTAATCCCAGTCAGCTTCGGGACCTGTAATCCCAGTCATCATCTAGAACCTTTAAACCCATTTAGAATCTAGAACCTTTAATTTCAGTCAGCCTCAGAGCTTTTAATCCCAGTCATCATCTAGAACCTTTTAATCCCAGTCAGCATCAGAACCTTTAATCCCAGTCATCATCTAGAACCTTTAAACCCATTTAGAATCTAGAACCTTTAATTTCAGTCAGCCTCAGAGCTTTTAATCCCAGTCATCATCTAGAACCTTTTAATCCCAGTCAGCATCAGAACCTTTAATCCCAGTCATCATCTAGAACCCTTAATCCCAGTCAGCATCAGAACCTTTAATCCCAGTCAGCATCAGAACCTTTAATCCCAGTCAGCATCAGAACCTTTAATCCCAGTCAGCATCAGAACCTTTAATCCCAGTCATCATCTAGAACCCTTAATCCCAGTCAGCATCAGAACCTTTAATCCCAGTCAGCATCAGAACCTTTAATCCCAGTCAGGATCAGAACCTTTAATCCCAGTCAGGATCAGAACCTTTAATCCCAGTCAGGATCAGAACCTTTAATCTCAGTCAGCATCAGAGCCTTTAATCCCAGTCAGCATCAGAACCTTTAATCCCAGTCAGCATCAGAACCTTTAATCCCAGTCAGCATCAGAACCTTTAATCCCAGTCGGCATCTAGAACCTTTAATCCCAGTCATCATCTAGAACCTTTAATCCCAGTCATCATCTAGAACCTTTAATCCCAGTCATCATCTAGAACCTTTAATCCCAGTCATCATCTAGAACCTTTAATCCCAGTCGGCATCTAGAACCTTTAATCCCAGTCATCATCTAGAACCTTTAATCCCAGTCAGCATCTAGAACCTTTAATCCCAGTCATCATCTAGAACCTTTAAACCCAGTTAGCATCTAGAACCTTTAATCTCAGTCAGCCTCAGAACCTTTAATCCCAGTCATCATCTAGAACCTTTTAATCCCAGTCAGCATCAGAACCTTTAATCCCAGTCATCATCTAGAACCTTTAAACCCAGTCAGCATCTAGAACCTTTAATCTCAGTCAGCCTCAGAGCCTTTAATCCCAGTCATCATCTAGAACCTTTAATCCCAGTCAGCATCTAGAACCTTTAATCCCAGTCATCATCTAGAACCCTTAATCCCAGTCAGCATCAGAACCTTTAATCCCAGTCAGCATCAGAACCTTTAATCCCAGTCAGCATCAGAACCTTTAATCCCAGTCAGCATCTAGAACCTTTAATCCCAGTCAGCATCAGAACCTTTAATCTCAGTCAGCATCAGAGCTTTTAATCCCAGTCAGCATCAGAACCTTTAATCCCAGTCAGCATCAGAACCTTTAATCCCAGTCAGCATCTAGAACCTTTAATCCCAGTCGGCATCTAGAACCTTTAATCCCAGTCATCATCTAGAACCTTTAATCCCAGTCATCATCTAGAACCTTTAATCCCAGTCATCATCTAGAACCTTTAATCCCAGTCATCATCTAGAACCTTTAATCCCAGTCAGCATCTAGAACCTTTAATCCCAGTCATCATCCAGAACCTTTAATCCCAGTCATCATCTAGAACCTTTAATCCCAGTCATCATCTAGAACCTTTAATCCCAGTCATCATCTAGAACCTTTAATCCCAGTCATCATCTAGAACCTTTAATCCCAGTCGGCATCTAGAACCTTTAATCCCAGTCATCATCTAGAACCTTTAATCCCAGTCAGCATCTAGAACCTTTAATCCCAGTCATCATCTAGAACCTTTAATCCCAGTCAGCATCTAGAACCTTTAATCCCAGTCAGCATCAGAACCTTTAATCCCAGTCAGCATCAGAACCTTTAATCCCAGTCAGCATCAGAACCTTTAATCCCAGTCGGCATCTAGAACCTTTAATCCCAGTCGGCATCTAGAACCTTTAATCCCAGTCAGCATCTAGAACCTTTAATCCCAGTCAGCATCTAGAACCTTTAATCCCAGTCATCACCTAGAACCTTTAATCCCAGTCGGCATCTAGAACCTTTAATCCCAGTCATCATCTAGAACCTTTAATCCCAGTCATCATCTAGAACCTTTAATCCCAGTCGGCATCTAGAACCTTTAATCCCAGTCATCATCTAGAACCTTTAATCCCAGTCGGCATCTAGAACCTTTAATCCCAGTCATCATCTAGAACCTTTAATCCCAGTCATCATCTAGAACCTTTAATCCCAGTCATCATCTAGAACCTTTAATCCCAGTCGGCATCTAGAACCTTTAATCCCAGTCATCATCTAGAACCTTTAATCCCAGTCATCATCTAGAACCCTTAATCCCAGTCATCATCTAGAACCTTTCATCCCAGTCGGCATCTAGAACCTTTCATCCCAGTCAGCATCTAGAACCTTTAATCCAAGTCATCATCTAGAACCTTTAATCCCAGTCATCATCTAGAACCTTTAATCCCAGTCAGCATCTAGAACCTTTAATCCCAGTCAGCATCTAGAACCTTTAATCCCAGTCGGCATCTAGAACCTTTAATCCCAGTCATCATCTAGAACCTTTAATCCCAGTCAGCATCAGAACCTTTAATCCCAGTCAGCATCAGAACCTTTAATCCCAGTCAGCATCAGAACCTTTAATCCCAGTCAGCATCTAGAACCTTTAATCCCAGTCATCATCTAGAACCCTTAATCCCAGTCATCATCTAGAACCTTTAATCCCAGTCGGCATCTAGAACCTTTAATCCCAGTCATCATCTAGAACCTTTAATCCAAGTCATCATCTAGAACCTTTAATCCCAGTCATCATCTAGAACCTTTAATCCCAGTCAGCATCTAGAACCTTTAATCCCAGTCAGCATCTAGAACCTTTAATCCCAGTCAGCATCTAGAACCTTAAATCCCAGTCATCATCTAGAACCTTTAATCCCAGTCAGCATCTAGAACCTTTAATCCCAGTCAGCATCAGAACCTTTAATCCCAGTCAGCATCAGAACCTTTAATCCCAGTCAGCATCAGAACCTTTAATCCCAGTCAGCATCAGAACCTTTAATCCCAGTCAGCATCAGAACCTTTAATCCCAGTCATCATCCAGAACCTTTAATCCCAGTCCACATCAGAACCTTTAATCCCAGTCAGCATCAGAACCTTTAATCCCAGTCATCATCCAGAACCTTTAATCCCAGTCCACATCAGAACCTTTAATCCCAGTCAGCATCAGAACCTTTAATCCCAGTCAGCATCAGAACCTTTAATCCCAGTCATCATCCAGAACCTTTAATCCCAGTCAACATCAGAACCTTTAATCCCAGTCATCATTCAGAACCTTTAATCCCAGTCAACATCAGAACCTTTAATCCCAGTCAGCATCAGAACCTTTAATCCCAGTCATCATCCAGAACCTTTAATCCCAGTCCACATCAGAACCTTTAATCCCAGTCAGCATCAGAACCTTTAATCCCAGTCATCATCAGAACCTTTAATCCCAGTCAACATCAGAACCTTTAATCCCAGTCAACATCCAGAACCTTTAATCCCAGTCAACATCAGAACCTTTAATCCCAGTCAGCATCAGAACCTTTAATCCCAGTCAGCATCAGAACCTTTAATCCCAGTCAGCATCAGAACCTTTAATCTTTATTCCAGCATAGATGATCGTTATTTTCTTCCTTTCAGACACACACACAGAACTTTCTGCTCACTTGTTGATCTTTGGCTGCTCCTGATTGGTTGTTACCGTCAATTTAAGCTCTCTGATTGGTGGAAAGTTTGAATGGAAGCATCTTCATCATCATGTCCAGGTCTACATAGAGGTCTCTTAGCAACACAGTAGTGATGGTGATGATTTTATGATGAAGATGAGATAAATAATGATGTCATCATGGATTATACAGAGTTTCTGAATAAACATTTAGTTTCTGGAATGTTGTCGTTCTGGACGGGACAGAAATGCAGGAAAACTTCCGGGTTAACTTTCCATCACAGAGTTTTAGATTTAAATCACTGCCAACGTCTCTCCGCATATTTGATCCCCTGGAGTTAGAAATCTGTTGACAAGCACAACCTTTGTGATAATAAATAAAATTACAAAATGCTGCAATATTATTTAAAGCTGCAATCAGACCTCAGTAGAAGGGAAAAAGCGCCGTCTCCGGAGAATCGCCCGCCACTTAACTAATTAAACATTGTGGCTGAGCAGGGGAGAAATTAAGCATTAGTGCCACTGCTGTGGGCAATTCCTTCCCCCCAGTGACACCTAATTAGGAGCTTGATGAAGACCAGCGCTGGGCGATATCCACGTTCCTCCGGTGCCCTCCACATCAGTCATTCAATTGCACTTAGCTGCCAATTTCCCCCCTCAACCTCTCCTCCGTGCTGTCTGCCGCATCCACGCCGAGCAACCCGCTGAAGGACGCCGTGAACTAAATGACATGTTAATTATAATTACTGGTAGCCATGGTAAATAAACAGAGCTGGAAGTGTTGCGAGTGTACGAACATGAGTCTCTGGGGGGCTCTGACAGAACTGGAAGTCTTAATTGTAAGTTTCAGCCTCCCATCATCATCACTCCATCTTCCCCCCCTCTCTTTTTTGTGCCTGTCTTTTTTCATTTCGCTCTCAGGAGAGACAGTGATTACCCCCCCGTGCCGACGGGCTGCATAATGGTATCAGCGCCGCCAACAGAGCAGTGAATTAAATTGTATCTGCAGCCCGTGTAAAGCCTTGATGAGGGGGGCAGATGCCTTTGTGGTGTTATCATTATAACACAATGGTCATGTTGTCATCAACCTTGCCATCTTTGCTTGAAAAGGCATGATTGTGTGTTGGGGGCTTTTTCTCCTGTCCTCCCACTACCACCCAGCCGCCCCACCCCCAGCCGTTTCGTTGTGAATAGGAGCAATTTTCTAAGAGCTATGAAATCACGTAATAGGTCCTAATATGCAGCTGCTTGGCACAGTGAGGCAGCCTCTATTAATGCGTAAGTCAAACACAATATGTGTTTTGGCTGGAAAATCACTGCACGCGGGAGCACATGCCAGATTTATTCAGATGAAAATCCACACAACTGTCACCGTTACAAAGACAAACTATTTGCTCCATCTTTTGACATGTGGTGCCCCGTTTCCATTCCTGTCGCCACTAAAGTGGCCGCGGTGAAGCGTTCAGGCTGCATCCGAGCCGCGGCGGACGCTTCCCGTTTATCTGCGTCCAGCACGTCATACGTTTACCAACACTGATTCAAAACTCTGCACCATCATCTGCATTACGTTTACCAACACTGATTCAAAACTCTGCACAATCATCTGCATCACGTTTACCAACACTGATACAAAACTCTGCACAATCATCTGCATCACGTTTACCAACACTGATTCAAAACTCTGCACAATCATCTGCATCACGTTTACCAACACTGATTCAAAACTCTGCACAATCATCTGCATCACGTTTACCAACACTGATTCAAAACTCTGCACAATCATCTGCATCACGTTTACCAACACTGATTCAAAACTCTGCACAATCATCTGCATCACGTTTACCAACACTGATTCAAAACTCTGCACAATCATCTGCATCACGTTTACCAACACTGATTCAAAACTCTGCACAATCATCTGCATTATGTTTACCAACACTGATTCAAAACTCTGCACAATCATCTGCATTATGTTTACCAACACTGATTCAAAACTCTGCACAATCATCTGCATTACGTTTACCAACACTGATTCAAAACTCTGCACAATCATCTGCATTACGTTTACCAACACTGATTCAAAACTCTGCACAATCATCTGCATCACGTTTACCAACACTGATTCAAAACTCTGCACAATCATCTGCATCACGTTTACCAACACTGATTCAAAACTCTGCACAATCATCTGCATCACGTTTACCAACACTGATTCAAAACTCTGCACAATCATCTGCATCACGTTCACCAACACTGATTCAAAACTCTGCACAATCATCTGCATCACGTTCACCAACACTGATTCAAAACTCTGCACAATCATCTGCATCACGTTTACCAACACTGATTCAAAACTCTGCACAATCATCTGCATCACGTTTACCAACACTGATTCAAAACTCTGCACAATCATCTGCATTACGTTTACCAACACTGATTCAAAACTCTGCACAATCATCTGCATTACGTTCACCAACACTGATTCAAAACTCTGCACAATCATCTGCATCACGTTTACCAACACTGATTCAAAACTCTGCACAATCATCTGCATCACGTTTACCAACACTGATTCAAAACTCTGCACAATCATCTGCATCACGTTTACCAACACTGATTCAAAACTCCGCACAATCATCTGCATTCAGTCCAGTTTTCAGTGACCAGAGAGATCATGTTACACTCACAAGCTTATATACTGGTTATATAATGACCATCAGACTGCAAATTTATTTTTATAAATATGTAAAAGTTCAAATTGTTCATGTTGAATTTTTTGTTCGTATCATTTCTGAGTTAAATGTTGTTATAGGTCATAAACATATAATAATGTTGGAAAACTGCTAAATATTGAAAGTCCATCTTATTTGTGAAACAGACACTCACTGATTGCACATTTTTTTGACAATTCTACAACCATAAAAATAAAAACTATCCAGGCGGGATTCATATAATTATGGTCATAAGAGGGCTAAGAAACAGCGCAGCTGTTGTCTTTAACTCAGGAAAGAAAATATTGATATACTGATATGGGTTGTTGTTCTAAAATATGACAAAACAACAACAAATACAAGAAAGAAAAATGATGAAACGACATTAACAAAGTTAACATGTGACTATAGTCTGATTTATTCTAATTAAAGCAGAACTACAGACAGAAATCTGACCTGTTTCAGTTCTGACGTCTTCAGAAATAAGTGGTTTAACCACCATAAATACCCACAAAGTAAAAACAAATACTTAAAAAAAAACTGTAATATTCCAAAAGTCATAAAAATAAAAAACAGCTGCAGCTTATATTTTTACTTTCACCTTTATTTCACCCTCAGTTTCATTTAGACGGTTTAATGTTCCATGAAAGATGTTAGCATGTACAATAACAATTAAATTACCTACAAATACGCTCAATACCTGCAAAAATACAAAAATTACAGGGGATTGGTATTAATTAGTTCAATGATATTTTTATATTCAGACAGTATGCAATGTAATAATTGATAAATCATCAAAACATTTAGTTTTATAAATATATAAATATATATCCATGGAAAATATAAAGAGACCGCCCTTGTCATTTAAAATAATTGTTTTCCCATCGAGTACCAACTGTGGTGTGAATCTTGACTAAAAGAGAGAAAAGAAAATCCAGAATGTCTAAAAGCTGGTTTTGGCAGAACACCATAGCTGTTCATGTAAGAACTTATTAACCAAAATCACTTATCAGCTATTTTTGTTGTCATTATTATATTTGTCCAGACAAATGTACATTTAGTCGTACCAGGCAGTAAAATGACCAAAAACATGAGAAAACAAGGGTGGTCCCTTCATTTTTTTCCATGACTGTTTTAGGGCTGGACGATATAGAAAAAAAGCTTATTGATAAAAAAAAAAAGAATCTGTATCGATCGACAGATATTTATCAAAAAAAGAAAAGAAAAGAAAAAAAGCCATTATCAAATTAAAAGCCATTTCAGGTGCAGCCCTGGCCATTTAAGCTTTTGCTGTTTGACCTACTTATACAGGAATAAATAGAGCTGGAAAAAATATCCACACACTGAAATATCGCAATATATTGATATTTAAAAACGCGATAACGATCTATTTTACCAATAAAATCCTGTTCGATTTTGTTGTTCTGTTCCAAAAATCTCAGGTTTTTGTGAAATCTCGCGAGATTTTGTAAGAGAATGGAAATCTTGCGATATTTCATTGGTTAAATAGATCAATATCATGCTTTTAAATATCAATATGTAATCTGCATATGAAAATATCGCGATATTTCAGTGTATCGATATTTTTTCCCAGCCCTAATAATAAAAATCACACAAACACTGAATTCCAGTTCAGCTTTGCCTGGTCTGCGTTTGTGATGGTTTGGATGAAGGAGTGTCTGTAGCATCCTGATACCTGATAGGCTGCAGCAGAAAACTGTGTTTCGATATTGAACTTTTATCGACCCTCTTTTTCTTCAATTGAAAAAAACCTCTACTGATCAATATATATCGATATCGAATTATCGTCCAGCCCTAGACTGTAAATATATTCTGTTTTATTTAATTTTATTTGATACAGAATATTAACAGTACGAAAGCTGAGTTGAGCAATTTAACTATTTTTAAAAATTACATTTAATAAAATTCTAGTAAAATTTGAGAATATAGAATGAGTTGTGAAATTTATTATATATATATATATATATATATATATATATATATATATATATATATATATATATATATATATATTCTTTTATATATATATATATATATATATATATATATATATATATTCATTTTCTAGGGAAATGTGTAATTTCATAGTTTTGGGTTTTTCACATTATTTTATAATAATGTAAATGTTCCGTTTATTTCCGTATTGTTATTCGTATTCCCACATATTAAATAATTACCGTACGAACCTCTAATTTTACATGATTTCTGCACACGTGCATCTGTGCACTTGAGCTTTTGGTCTGGAAAACCTTTATCGCAGCTCACGATTCAATCGCAGCCACGGTTACATGGAGACTTTTTCTCCTTTCGGATTTAAAATCATTCTGAAATAAAATTTCAAGGCAGCTGTTTCCGTGGAAACTAACCTATTCCAGTCTGATGTGGACATGCGCCAACATTCAAGCGGAATAGTTGCGTCTGAGTCACGTGATTTATCAAAAACGGAGGTCCAAAAACGTCACCCATCACACTTTTACGGCAAGTCAAAGCAACATCACAACTTTCTGATTCAACGTTTACGTGAGACCACAACGGTTTGGTGTTCTACCCTGTGAAAGCGAACAAACTTTCTTTCAGTTCGGCACTCAGAAAGATCATTTTCTTTCCCATAGAGCTCTGAAACCAAAAGCAAGCGCATATTTGGCTCCTTGTAAACGCAGCTGATGGCTGGCAGACGCCGTACACCCGTGAAAATTCATCTGGCAAAGCACAGACGCCTCAGGCTGGCACGTAAACGCCTTCTCACAATGCACCAACGCCGAGAACCAACACCAACAAAAACAATCCAATCAAGAAAGCGATTGTAAAGTAGAGCAGTGAAATGAGGTTCAGAGAAAATCATCCGAAATGACAAATCCACAATAAAAAAGACCCCAAAAACAGAACAGATGGCTGTAACATCACAGCTGCACTCTCACCGAGGCCTGAAGCGCTAAACTATCAGTCCCTAAAAGCTCCGGTACTTCATCTCTACGTCTCCCCTTCTTGGTAATTTGATGTGTTCAGTTCCCTGAAAGCAGGCGGAGAGCAGACGGGAGGCGTTACTGAAATGACGGACGACAGGATAATCCACGGCGCTCTGACGGGTGACACTATCTATGTTTTTCTATAACATACATGTTGTTTAAGCTACATAAGTCTGATCACTTTTTGGACCTGTTCTATAGACGAAGGTGGTGATGGTGGGGGGGGGGGTCCAGTACTGAGCTACTGTAGGGTCAGAGGTCAAAACAGGCCAGCTTGTCTCAACAAAGATCAAAGCAGTCCAGACTGGCTCCACAACCAGGACGATGATCTGATTAAGACTTTTTTTCTGGAATTCCAACTAAAAACCCTTTTCAGTTACAGTCCTCCAGATGTTTTTTTTACTGGTGAATGATCTGGACTGCAGGCGGACCAGTTCAGCAGCCGGACTCTGGACTGCAGGCAGACCAGTTCAGCAGCCGGACTCTGGACTGCAGGCAGACCAGTTCAGCAGCCGGACTCTGGACTGCAGGCAGACCAGTTCAGCAGCCGGACTCTGGACTGCAGGCAGACCAGTTCAGCAGCCGGACTCTGGAGTGCAGGCGGACCAGTTCAGCAGCCGGACTCTGGACTGCAGGCAGACCAACTCAGCAGCCGGACTCTGGACTGCAGGCAGACCAGTTCAGCAGCCGGACTCTGGACTGCAGGCAGACCAGTTCAGCAGCCGGACTCTGGACTGCAGGCAGACCAGTTCAGCAGCCGGACTCTGGACTGCAGGCAGACCAGTTCAGCAGCCGGACTCTGGACTGCAGGCAGACCAGTTCAGCAGCCGGACTCTGGACTGCAGGCGGACCAGTTCAGCAGCCGGACTCTGGAGTGCAGGCGGACCAGTTCAGCAGCCGGACTCTGGACTGCAGGCAGACCAACTCAGCAGCCGGACTCTGGACTGCAGGCAGACCAGTTCAGCAGCCGGACTCTGGACTGCAGGCAGACCAGTTCAGCAGCCGGACTCTGGACTGCAGGCAGACCAGTTCAGCAGCCGGACTCTGGACTGCAGGCAGACCAGCTCAGCAGCCGGACTCTGGACTGCAGCAGACCAGCTCAGCAGCCGGACTCTGGACTGCAGGCAGACCAGTTCAGCAGCCGGACTCTGGACTGCAGGCGGACCAGTTCAGCAGCCGGACTCTGGACTGCAGGCGGACCAGCTCAGCAGCCGGACTCTGGACTGCAGGCAGACCAGTTCAGCAGCCGGACTCTGGACTGCAGGCAGACCAGTTCAGCAGCAGGACTCTGGACTGCAGGCAGACCAGTTCAGCAGCTGGACTTTGGACTGCAGGCAGACCAGTTCAGCAGCTGGACTTTTTTTTGCAGGCAGACCAGTTCAGCAGCTGGACTCTGGACTGCAGGCAGACCAGTTCAGCAGCCGGACTCTGGACTGCAGGCGGACCAGTTCAGCAGCCGGACTCTGGACTGCAGGCAGACCAGTTCAGCAGCAGGACTCTGGACTGCAGGCAGACCAGTTCAGCAGCCGGACTTTGGACTGCAGGCAGACCAGTTCAGCAGCTGGACTGCAGGCAGACCAGTTCAGCAGCTGGACTCTGGACTGCAGGCAGACCAGTTCAGCAGCCGGACTCTGGACTGCAGGCAGACCAGTTCAGCAGCCGGACTCTGGACTGCAGGCAGACCAGTTCAGCAGCTGGACTCTGGACTGCAGGCAGACCAGTTCAGCAGCCAGACTCTGGACTGCAGGCGGACCAGTTCAGCAGCCGGACTCTGGACTGCAGGCGGACCAGTTCAGCAGCCGGACTCTGGACTGCAGGCGGACCAGCTCAGCAGCCGGACTCTGGACTGCAGGCGGACCAGTTCAGCAGCCGGACTCTGGACTGCAGGCGGACCAGTTCAGCAGCCGGACTCTGGACTGCAGGCGGACCAGTTCAGCAGCCGGACTCTGGACTGCAGGCGGACCAGCTCAGTAGCCGGACTCTGGACTGCAGGCAGACCAGTTCAGCAGCAGGACTCTGGACTGCTGGCAGACCAGTTCAGCATCTGGACTCTGGACTGCAGGCAGACCAGTTCAGCAGCTGGACTCTGGACTGCAGGCGGACCAGTTCAGCAGCTGGACTCTGGACTGCAGGCAGACCAGTTCAGGAGCCGGACTCTGGACTGCAGGCAGACCAGTTCAGCATCTGGACTGCAGGCAGACCAGTTCAGCATCCGGACTCTGGACTGCAGGCAGACCAGTTCAGCATCTGGACTCTGGACTGCAGGCAGACCAGTTCAGCAGCCGGACTCTTCTCCTGTTTCCAGCCGTTCTGCTGTGATGGATCCAGTATGTGGTCCAGGTCTTGCTGTGATGGATCCAGTATGTGGTCCAGGTCTGTGATGGATCCAGTATGTGGTCCAGGTCCAGGGGCAGATTTTGCTCTAAAACCTTCATGTTCTTTTCAGCATTGATGGAGCTTCACAGATGGGGAAGCTGCCGTTGCCATGGATACTGATGCCAAACATGGAAGATAAACTCACCTTGCTGGAACTGGGCGAGCTTCTTCTGGGCCTCGTCTCTCTCCTCTTCCAGCCTCTTGCACTGAAGAAGACAGACGGACGGATGGACAAACAGACAGACAGACAGCATAAGACACCACTGCTCAGATTTATGGGTCATTGCACTGAATTTGACAGCAGTTGGACAGTGACTGTATTTCATTTGCATCAAGTGTGTTGCAGCAGGAAAACATCTAAGAGGTCTGGACTTGGTGATCCCGGCTTTATTTTTCTATTTATACGTTTTTTATCACCAAGTCTAGGGACGGAGACCAAGACATCACCGAGACCAGAGACCAAGACACATTACCGAGACCATGGACCGAGACCAAGACATTATCAAAACAAGGGACCGAGACCAAGACATCACTGAGACCAGAGACTGAGACCAAGACATTACCAAGACCATGGACCGAGACCAAGACATCACTGAGACCAGAGACTGAGACCAAGACATTACCAAGACCATGGACCGAGACCAAGACATTACCAAGACCAGAGACCAAGACTTAGACATTACCAAGACCATGGACCGAGACCAAGACATTACCAAGACCAGGGACCGAGACAAAGACATTACCAAGACCAGAGACCGAGACTAAGACATTACCAAGACCAGAGACCAAGACTAAGACATTACCAAGACCATGGACCGAGACCAAGACATTACCAAGACCATGGACCGAGACCAAGACATTACTGAGACCAAGCCATTACCAAGACCAGGGACTGAGAACAAGACA
The DNA here is from genome assembly GCA_023101725.1 of Atherinomorus stipes. Classification (NCBI taxonomy): domain Eukaryota; kingdom Metazoa; phylum Chordata; class Actinopteri; order Atheriniformes; family Atherinidae; genus Atherinomorus; species Atherinomorus stipes. The sequence continues at coordinate 69,275 of JALJCO010011430.1, read as the reverse complement.
TCACTGAGACCAGGGACCAAGACCAAGACATTATCGAAACCAGAGACCAAGACTAAGACATTAAAAAAGACCAGGGACCGAGACCAAGACATCACTGAGACCAGAGACCGAGACTAAGACATTACCAAGACCATGGACCGAGACCAAGACATTACCAAGACCAGAGATGAAGACTAAGACATTACCAAGACCATGGACCGAGACCAAGACATTACCAAGACCAGAGATGAAGACTAAGACATTACCAAGACCAGGGACTGAGACCAAGACATCACTGACACCAGAGACCGAGACCAAGACATCACTGAGACCGAGACCAAGACATCACTGAGACCAGAGACCAAGACTTAGACATTACCAAGACCAGGGACTGAGAACAAGACATCACTGAGACCAGGGACCAAGACCAAAGGCATTATCGAAACCAGAGACCAAGACTAAGACATTACCAAGACCAGAGACTGAGACCAAGACATTATCGAAACAAGAGACCAAGACTAAGACATTACCAAGACCAGAGACTGAGACCAAGACATTATCGAAACCAGAGACCAAGACTAAGACATTTAAAAGACCAGAGTCCGAGACCAAGACATCACTGAGACCAGAGACCGAGACCAAGACATTACCAAGACCATGGACCGAGACCAAGACATCACCAAGACCATGGACCGAGACCCCCACCCCCCCTCACACACACACAGAGGGGCAAAGGTGGCAGCCAATCAGAGCCAACCACCTCTCCAGCAAAGTATTCGTGCACCAGTGATGCCAGCACTGGAGGGACTGGGTGAAGTGTCTTGTTGAAGGACACCACTAAGAGTCGTGGGATTCAAACTGCCAACCTTCTGGAACTGGATGACCCGCTCTCCAACCTCACCTATAACCCGAGCCCCTGCTGCCCCCTAAGGCAGTGAGGACCAGGACGGTGGCCCATGAGGACTGTGTTACTGGTTTTAGAGCTTGGTACCCCACCCACCCCAAAGCTGAGATCCTGCTCTGCGTTCCTGCTGCCTACGACCTGCTAAACACCCCACAGGCTGCTGCTGACGTCACCGTTACCAGAGAGCCGGACCCGGACCACCTGCTAAACACCCCACAGGCTGCTGCTGACGTCACCGTTACCAGAGATGGCCGGACCCGGACCACCTGCTAAACACTCCACGGGCTGCTGCTGACGTCACCGTTACCAGAGATGGCCGGACCCGGACCACCTGCTAAACACTCCACAGGCTGCTGCTGACGTCACCGTTACCAGAGATGGCCGGACCCGAACCACCTGCTAAACACTCCACAGGCTGCTGCTGACGTCACCGTTACCAGAGATGGCCGGACCCGGACCACCTGATAAACACTCCACGGGCTGCTGCTGACCTCACCGTTACCAGAGATGGTCGGACCCGGACCACCTGATAAACACTCCACGGCTGCTGCTGACGTCATCGTTACCAGAGATCCGGACCCGGACCACCTGATAAACACTCCACAGGCTGCTGCTGACGTCACCGTTACCAGAGATGGCCGGACCCGGACCACCTGCTAAACACTCCACAGGCTGCTGCTGACGTCACCGTTACCAGAGATCCGGACCCGGACCACCTGCTAAACACTCCACGGGCTGCTGCTGACGTCACCGTTACCAGAGATGGCCGGACCCGGACCACCTGCTAAACACTCCACAGGCTGCTGCTGACGTCACCGTTACCAGAGATGGCCGGACCCGGACCACCTGCTAAACACTCCACGGGCTGCTGCTGACGTCACCGTTACCAGAGATCCGGACCCGGACCACCTGCTAAACACTCCACAGGCTGCTGCTGACGTCACCGTTACCAGAGATGGCCGGACCCGGACCACCTGCTAAACACTCCACGGGCTGCTGCTGACGTCACCGTTACCAGAGATGGCCGGACCCGGACCACCTGCTAAACACTCCACGGGCTGCTGCTGACGTCACCGTTACCAGAGATCCGGACCCGGACCACCTGATAAACACTCCACAGGCTGCTGCTGACGTCACCGTTACCAGAGATGGCCGGACCCGGACCACCTGCTAAACACTCCACGGGCTGCTGCTGACGTCACCGTTACCAGAGATGGCCGGACCCGGACCACCTGCTAAACACTCACCTCCACGGCTGCTGCCTCATTCTTCTTCTGCAGGTCTTCGTACTCCTGCAGAGCTGTGGGGAGTAAAGGATGCCAGTAAGCCATCTCCATCACAGTAACCCAGATCACGGCTGAGAACCTGGTGTTCACATGCAGGGTGGAACAAAGAAGTCAAAAGGAAACTGCCAGCGTGGTAACTTCTCAGAGTTATGCTGCTTTTCCGTGTCACTACCATGATTAATACAACGGTCAGCTGTCTGCACACCGCAGCCACTGCACTGGAATGAGGAAATGGTTCCGCTTAGTCATTCATGGACGGTATTTCTGGCTTCCACGCTGAGAAAAAAGGATTTTATTCTGATAAAGTATCTTTGCTTTTCTTTCTTCTTCTTCTTTTTTTTTTAATAAAGAACAATGACTTTACCTTGTGCAAATACATATTTAACATCTTAGTCATACAAGAGGCAGCCTGAGACCCTCCAGTCAGGAAGAGAGTGGAGGACACCTGGACTGGAGCAAGAGAACTGCCTGTTTGACAGAACCATGAAGGTCCTGCTGGTTTCCATGGAGATGAAGGTCCTGCTGGTTTCCATGGAGATGAAGGTCCTGCTGGTTTCCATGGGAGAAGCCCTGGTTCCATGGGGGAAGGCCTGCTGGTTTCCATGGAGATGAAGGTCCTGCTGGTTTCCATGGGGATGAAGGTCCTGCTGGTTTCCATGGGGATGAAGGTCCTGCTGGTTTCCATGGAGATGAAGGTCCTGCTGGTTTCCATGGAGATGAAGGTCCTGCTGGTTTCCATGGGGATGAAGGTCCTGCTGGTTTCCATGGGGATGAAGGTCCTGCTGGTTTCCCATGCGAGATGAAGGTCCTGCTGGTTTCCATGGAGATAAAGGTACTGCTGGTTTCCATGGAGATGAAGGCCCTGCTGGTTTCCATGGAGATGAAGGCCCTGCTGGTTTCTATGGAGATAAAGGTACTGCTGGTTTCTATGGCCGAGAAGCCGCGTCCATGGTGATAAAGGGGGGTTACAGTGAAGCATCATCTTCCTATCAATACCATGTTGGGTTCTCTTCTTTCTGGATCCTCGTGGTGTCTCTGAGCTGAATGAGGACGTTTTCCTGGATTCTCCCGACTGACCATTGATAGAGATGTCCATCATCATCATCATCATCATCATCATCATCATCATCATCGGTCTCCTGAGATATACCTGCATAGCATCTCTATTAAAACACCTGGAAACCTGCTCAGCTTCACTTTTTACCTTCTGCTGTTGTACAATCACAATTATTTTCCTCATTCCTGTTTCATTTCACTCATTCATCCCATGATGCACTGCTCCTCTCTGTTGTCCTTCATCATGTTCCTCTTCCTCAGCAGGTCTTCCTGCTTAGAGTTCTGATCCTGGTGTACCCTCTTTCCTGTCCTTTCACCTCCAACCAGTCCAGGAAGGTGGAGTTCCTTCCTGGTTCTGGTCCCGATGGAGGTTTTCTTTGGTGGTTCTGGTCCTGATGGAGGTTTTCCTTCCTGGTTCTGGTCCTGATGGAGGTTTTCCTTCCTGGTTCTGGTCCTGATGGAGGTTTTCCTTCCTGGTTCTGGTCCTGATGGAGGTTTTCCTTCCTGGTTCTGGTCCTGATGGAGGTTTTCCTTCCTGGTTCTGGTCCTGATGGAGGTTTTCCTTCCTGGTTCTGGTCCTGATGGAGGTTTTCCTTCCTGGTTCTGGTCCTGATGGAGGTTTTCCTTCCTGGTTCTGGTCCTGATGGAGGTTTTCCTTCCTGGTTCTGGTCCTGATGGAGGTTTCCTTCCTGGTTCTGGTTCTGATGGAGGTTTGATCCATTAGTATTCTTACGTATGCAGGTCATTTTAGTGGTTTATTTAAACTGGACCGATGTGGATTGTAGTTGGACTATAATGATCTGAACTGTGTCTGTATCTTGTGACGACTTTGTTGTAAAATGCTGCTGTATAAATAAAGTTTCATGGGATTACACTTGAAACCTTTAGTTTTTCTGATGGAAAAATGAACCTGTGTGAGATTTAAACCCTGAGAGGGAAAGAAAGCAGATCATATCAGAAGAAAGTGGTCCAGAGGCTCAGACTTTAGTCCCAGTGAAATCCCTGAAAGTGGAGGAGGACTGCGGTCAGCAGTTATTCCAGCAGCAGGCGTCCAGCTCAGAGGAAAAGCTGGTCAGAAACCACGTCACGTCAGTAAGAGAAGCTTTCTAACAGCTGACTCATGCCGGGGCTGGAACAGAGAACGTTTCAGAGTCGATTCTGATCAGTGAAACATTAGCAAGCAAAGGCAGCTGAGCCAACGTTACCTCGGTCCGACAGCTCTCTAACAACGCGGATTTTCTCCAGTTCTCCTGCAGCCATGGCGTCCAAGAGTCCGTCCAAAGTCCAACAGGAAGCAACGTCTCAGACACGCCTGAAAAAACTGCCTCGCTCTGAGATCAGCTGCAGCTGGTCCTGCAGGTCTGCAGCTGGTCCTGCAGGTCTGCACCTGGTCCTGCAGGTCTGCACCTGGTCCTGCAGGTCTGCAGCTGGTCCTGCAGGTCTGCAGCTGATCCTGCAGGTCTGCAGCTGATCCTGCAGGTCTGCACCTGGTCCTGCAGGTCTGCACCTGGTCCTGCAGGTCTGCAGCTGATCCTGCAGGTCTGCAGCTGATCCTGTAGGTCTACAGCTGATCCTGCAGGTCTGCAGCTGGTCCTGTAGGTCTGCAGCTGATCCTGCAGGTCTGCAGCTGATCCTGCAGGTCTGCAGCTGATCCTGCAGGTCTACACCTGGTCCTGCAGGTCTGCAGCTGATCCTGCAGGTCTGCAGCTGATCCTGTAGGTCTGCAGCTGATCCTGTAGGTCTGCAGCTGGTCCTGCAGGTCTGCAGCTGGTCCTGTAGGTCTGCAGCTGATCCTGTAGGTCTGCACCTGGTCCTGCATGTCTACAGCTGATCCTGTAGGTCTACAGCTGATCCTGCAGGTCTGCACCTGGTCCTGCAGGTCTGCACCTGGTCCTGCAGGTCTGCAGCTGGTCCTGTAGGTCTGCAGCTGGTCCTGCAGGTCTGCAGCTGATCCTGCAGGTCTGCAGCTGGTCCTGCAGGTCTGCAGCTGGTCCTGCAGGTCTGCAGCTGATCCTGTAGGTCTGCAGCTGGTCCTGCAGGTCTGCAGCTGGTCCTGCAGGTCTGCACCTGGTCCTGCAGGTCTGCAGCTGGTCCTGTAGGTCTACAGCTGGTCCTGCAGGTCTGCACCTGGTCCTGCAGCTCTGCAGCTGGTCCTGCAGGTCTGCAGCTGATCCTGCAGGTCTGCAGCTGGTCCTGCAGGTCTGCAGCTCGGACTTGTTTCTGTTCCAGATGTTACTGAGAGCAAATCTGTTCCAGACATGATGGAGGACTTTCATGTTTCTGTCCAGTTTCCAGGACGAGCGGAGCGACGACATCCATGCTGGATCTTTTTACTCCGGCTTCTACATCCAGAGACCAGCGAGCGTTCTCACCTTATTCACCTGTTCAGCTCCGTTTACCTGTGTGTTAACGCGCTTCATAAACCCTGTACAGAAATATAAATGTCCTCAGACATGACGTCCCGGTCCACATGAAGGTTCCAGCCTACTGCTCCTGGTTTTCATCTGTACAGGATTCTTCCTAAACCAGGTCCAGGTCCTTGTTTAAGAGGCCAGTTCTGGTCCAGGTCCTGGTTTAAGAGGTCAGTTCTGGTCCAGGTCCTGGTTTAAGAGGTCAATTCTGGTCCAGGTCCTGGTTTAAGAGGTCAATTCTAGTCCAGGTCCTGGTTTAAGAGGACAATTCTGGTCCAGGTCCTGGTGTAAGAGGACAGTTCTAGTCCAGGTCCTGGTTTAAGGGTGGACAGTTCTGGTCCAGGTCCTGGTGTAAGAGGTCAGTTCTGGTCCGGGTCCTGGTGTAAGAGGTCAGTTCTGGTCCGGGTCCTGGTTTAAGAGGTCAGTTCTGGTCCGGGTCCTGGTTTAAGAGGTCAGTTCTGGTCCGGGTCCTTGTTTAAGGGACAGTCCTGGTCCGGGTCCTGGTGTAAGAGGACAGTTCTGGTCTGGATCCTTGTTTAAGCGGACAGTTCTGGTCCGGGTCCTGGTGTAAGAGGACAGTTCTGGTCCAGGTCCTGGTTTACAGTTCTGGTCCAGGTCCTGGTTTAAGAGGACAGTTCTGGTCCAGGTCCTGGTTTAAGAGGTCAGTTCTGGTCCAGGTCCTGGTTTAAGAGGACAGTTCTGGTCCAGGTCCTGGTTTAAGAGGTCAGTTCTGGTCCAGGTCCTGGTGTAAGAGGTCAGTTCTGGTCCAGATCCTGGTTTAGGAGGACAGTTCTGGTCCAGGTCCTGGTTTAAGAGGACAGTTCTGGTCCAGGTCCTGGTTTAAGAGGACAGTTCTGGTCCAGGTCCTGGTTTAAGAGGACAGTTCTGGTCCAGGTCCTGGTGTAAGAGGACAGTTCTGGTCCAGGTCCTGGTTTAAGAGGACAGTTCTGGTCCGGGTCCTGGTTTAAGAGGACAGTTCTGGTCCAGGTCCTGGTTTAGGAGGACAGTTCTGGTCCAGGTCCTGGTTTAAGAGGTCAGTTCTGGTCCAGGTCCTGGTTTAAGAGGTCAGTTCTGGTCCGGGTCCTGGTTTAAGAGGACAGTTCTGGTCCAGGTCCTGGTTTAGGAGGACAGTTCTGGTCCAGGTCCTGGTTTAGAGGTCAGTTCTGGTCCGGGTCCTTGTTTAAGGGGACAGTTCTGGTCCGGGTCCTGGTTTAAGAGGTCAGTTCTGGTCCAGGTCCTGGTTTAAGAGGAGTCAGTTCTGGTCCAGGTCCTGGTTTAAGAGGTCAGTTCTGGTCCAGGTCCTGGTTTAAGAGGACAGTTCTGGTCCAGGTCCTGGTTTAAGAGGTCAGTTCTGGTCCAGGTCCTGGTGTAAGAGGTCAGTTCTGGTCCAGGTCCTGGTTGAAGAGGTCAGTTCTGGTCCGGGTCCTGGTTTAGGAGGTCAGTTCTGGTCCGGGTCCTGGTTTAGGAGGTCAGTTCTGGTCCGGGTCCTGGTTTAGGAGGACAGTTCTGGTCCGGGTCCTGGTTTAGGAGGACAGTTCTGGTCCGGGTCCTGGTTTAGGAGGACAGTTCTGGTCCAGGTCCTGGTTTAAGAGGTCAGTTCTGGTCCAGGTCCTGGTTTAGGAGGACAGTTCTGGTCCGGGTCCTGGTTTAAGAGGACAGTTCTGGTCCAGGTCCTGGTTTAGGAGGACAGTTCTGGTCCGGGTCCTGGTTTAAGCGGACAGTCCTGGTCCAGGTCCTGGTGTAAGAGGACAGCTCTGGTCCAGGTCCTGGTGTAAGAGGTCAGTTCTGGTCCAGGTCCTGGTTTAAGAGGACAGTTCTGGTCTGGGTCCTTGTTTAAGCGGACAGTTCTGGTCCGGGTCCTGGTTTAAGCGGACAGTTCTGGTCCAGGTCCTGGTTTAGGAGGACAGTTCTGGTCCAGGTCCTGGTTTAAGAGGACAGTTCTGGTCCGGGTCCTGGTTTAAGAGGTCAGTTCTGGTCCAGGTCCGGGTTTAGGAGGACAGTTCTGGTCCGGGTCCTGGTTTGAGAGGTCAGTTCTGGTCCAGGTCCTGGTTTAGGAGGACAGTTCTGGTCCGGGTCCTGGTTTAAGAGGTCAGTTCTGGTCCAGGTCCGGGTTTAGGAGGACAGTTCTGGTCCGGGTCCTGGTTTAAGAGGTCAGTTCTGGTCCAGGTCCTGGTTTAAGAGGTCAGTTCTGGTCCAGGTCCTGGTTTAAGAGGTCAGTTCTGGTCCGGGTCCTGGTTTAAGAGGTCAGTTCTGGTCCAGGTCCGGGTTTAGGAGGACAGTTCTGGTCCGGGTCCTGGTTTAAGAGGTCAGTTCTGGTCCAGGTCCTGGTGTAAGAGGTCAGTTCTGGTCCGGGTCCTGGTTTAGGAGGACAGTTCTGGTCTGGGTCCTGGTTTAAGAGGTCAGTTCTGGTCCAGGTCCTGGTTTAAGAGGTCAGTTCTGGTCCAGATCCTGGTTTAAGAGGACAGTTCTGGTCCAGGTCCTGGTTTAAGCGGACAGTTCTGGTCCAGGTCCTGGTTTAAGAGGTCAGTTCTGGTCCGGGTCCTGGTTTAAGAGGACAGTTCTGGTCCAGGTCCTGGTTTAAGCGGACAGTTCTGGTCCAGGTCCTGGTTTAAGAGGTCAGTTCTGGTCCAGGTCCTGGTGTAAGAGGACAGTTCTGGTCCGGGTCCTGGTTTAGGAGGACAGTTCTGGTCCAGGTCCTGGTTTAAGCGGACAGTTCTGGTCCAGGTCCTGGTTTAAGAGGACAGTTCTGGTCCAGGTCCTGGTGTAAGAGGACAGTTCTGGTCCAGGTCCTGGTTTAGGAGGACAGTTCTGGTCCAGGTCCTTGTTTAAGCGGACAGTTCTGGTCTGGATCCTGGTTTAAGCGGACAGTTCTGGTCCAGGTCCTGGTTTAGGAGGACAGTTCTGGTCCAGGTCCTTGTTTAAGCGGACAGTTCTGGTCCGGGTCCTGGTTTAAGCGGAAAGTTCTGGTCCAGGTCCTGGTTTAGGAGGACAGTTCTGGTCCAGGTCCTGGTTTAAGCGGACAGTTCTGGTCCGGGTCCTGGTTTAGGAGGACAGTTCTGGTCCGGGTCCTGGTTTAGGAGGTCAGTTCTGGTCCAGGTCCGGGTCAGAGTGAATGATTTATGGGGAGAAGCAGCTGATCGCAGCAGGAAGCTGAAAGTGGTCTCAGCGCGTGGCTGCTGCCATCATCCTCCTCCTCATCCTCATACACACTCCTGAGACCAGTTCCAGCCCCCACCTTCTCCCACCTCAACACCACCAGTAGCTGGTCTGTCCGGGGGAAGGTGGTCTTCATATCAACTGGATTGTAGGACTGGATTTCTCTCCCAGACTCGTCTCAGCAGGACGACACGAAAACACAAAAGCTCACATAGAATAATGAATGAATGCACCGAGTTGCTGCCACGTGATTGGCTGCTGTATGAGGTGGGCGTGAGTGTAAACCAGTGAGGTGAGTCATTAAAAACAAGGAAAGTTCCTCATATAATTTAATTTATTCATGAACACAAACATTCACAACACCATGATGGTTGCACAACAAAGAATCAGTCTGCAGGAATGTTTCACATACTCAGATATACAGATTCAGATTTGTCCTCTTCTTCAGCAAAACACGAATAATGTAAACTTCCACCGTGTTCGGAGAGACGAGACGGCCCGACAGAGAGTCCAGACCAGTAAACGAGATACTGGTTTTACTGGGATGATGGATTCCGTTTATTAAGACGAAAAGCTGGAGAGATGAAGCAGTAACAATAAATATACTGATCTAAAATGATTACGATATGTTGCATCAGAACCACGTACGCTTTACGAAGATACACGACACCTACTGGGACACGCCTGGTCTCGGTTAGGGGGGAAGGGATTCACGGGGGGGGAACGAAGTGAAACGGGTGAAGAAGTGCAGGCTGAAAAGAAACGAGAAAGAAGGGACAGATGTGGGGCGGGCTAGAACCGGACCAGAACCAGAGCATCTGTGACTGGGCTCAGTGACGGGCAGCGGACTCCCTGGGGTAGAACTCGGCCAGGGTGCTCTGAGGAATCCTCTTCAGCATCTCCTTGGGGAAGATTCGCAGCAGCTGCCAGCCGATGTCCAGAGTCTCGTACACCGTCCTGTTGTCGTACGGACCTGGAAGGACCAGAACACAGAACGTCACGTTAACACCAAAGACCGAACAGAATATGGACCCGGTCACGTCTGAACAGGGGAAAGTGAATACGTTTTTTATTTGAAAGCACCTTTTCAAAACACCCAAGCACACTGTACAGGCAGATAAAACAGTAAAAACAGGCAGATAAAACAGTAAAAACAGGCAGATAAAACAGTAAAAACAGGAAGCTAAAACAGTAAAAACAGGCAGATAAAACAGTAAAAACAAAACAGTAAAGACAGGAGCTAAAACAGTAAAAACAGGCAGATAAAACAGTAAAAACAGGAAGCTAAAACAGTAAAAACAGGCAGATAAAACAGTAAAAACAGGCAGCTAAAACAGTAAAAACAGGCAGCTAAAACAGTAAAAACAGGCAGATAAAACAGTAAAAACAGGAAGCTAAAACAGTAAAAACAGGCAGATAAAACAGTAAAAACAGGAAGCTAAAACAGTAAAAACAGGCAGATAAAACAGTAAAAACAGGAAGCTAAAACAGTAAAAACAGGCAGATAAAACAGTAAAAACAGGAAGCTAAAACAGTAAAAACAGGCAGATAAAACAGTAAAAACAGGCAGATAAAACAGTAAAAACAGGCAGATAAAACAGTAAAAACAGGCAGATAAAACAGTAAAAACAGGCAGATAAAACAGTAAAAACAGGCAGATAAAACAGTCAGATAAAACAGGAAAAACAGGCAGCTAAAACAGTAAAAACAGGCAGCTAAAACAGTAAAAACAGGCAGATAAAACAGTAAAAACAGGAAGCTAAAACAGTAAAAACAGGCAGATAAAACAGTAAAAACAGGCAGATAAAACAGTAAAAACAGGAAGCTAAAACAGTAAAAACAGGCAGATAAAACAGTAAAAACAGGCAGATAAAACAGTAAAAACAGGAAGCTAAAACAGTAAAAACAGGCAGATAAAACAGTAAAAACAGGCAGATAAAACAGTAAAAACAGGCAGCTAAAACAGTAAAAACAGGCAGATAAAACAGTAAAAACAGGCAGATAAAACAGTAAAAACAGGAAGCTAAAACAGTAAAAACAGGCAGATAAAACAGTAAAAACAGGGAGCTAAAACAGTAAAAACAGGCAGATAAAACAGTAAAAACAGGAAGCTAAAACAGTAAAAACACGAGCATTAGAGGTTCCACAGAAAACAAAACTACAGGAAGGAAAACAGGGAAAAACAAGGTGGACTCAGGTGGAATAAGACTGTCTGGGTCTGGATTTGAAAAGAGGGAAGGAGTCCAGAGTACGGAGATCAGGAGGGAGGGAGGTCCAGAGATGGGGAGCAGAGCGACTAAATGCCCGGCTCCCCATTGAGACAAGACGGGCCGGGGGGATGGAGAGCTGGAAGGTGTGGGAGGATGGTAGGGGGCGGGTAGGGGTGTTAACGTGAAGGAGATCAGAGATGGAAGATGGAGCCATGTTATGGGGGGCCGGGAATGTAGTGAGGAGGAGTTTGAAGATGATCCTTTGTTTGATGGGGAGCCAGTGGAGTTGCTGCAGGATGGGAGTGACATGATGAGAAATGGGGGTCCGTGTGATCAGGCGTGCTGTTGATTTTATTAATGTGAGACTGGAAGGGGAGTGTGCTGTCGCGGACGACACCCAGACTCTTAACCTGAGGGGAGGGGAGGACAGGTGAGTCATGGAGGGTAATGGAGAAGCTATTGGCTTTGGAAGGACTGTGAGGTGCCGACTAGGAGGACTTCAGTTTTAGAGCTGTTCAGTTTGAGGAAGTTGGATGAAAACCAAGAATGGATTTCTTGGAGACGGAGGGTGAGGGAGGCTGGTGGGAGTGAGGCAGATGGGTGAGTAGAGAGGTAGAGCTGGGTGTCGTCCGCGTAGCAGTGGAATTTGATGTGATGCTTACGGAGGATACAGCCAAGAGGGAGGATGTAGATAATAAACAGGAGGGGCCCCAGGACAGAACCTTGGGGCACACCAGCAGAAACAGAGAAGGAGATGGATTTATGAGATTTGAGTTGTATGAACTATGTTCTATCAGAGAGATATGAAGTGAACCAGGGTAGAGGGGTGTGGCTGATACCGATGGATGATAATCAACTGAGGAGAGTGGCGTGGAAAATGGTGTCATAAGCTGCTGTAAGGTCCAGGAGAACGAGGATGGAAAGTAGTCCAGAGTCAGAAGCCACGAGGAGGTCGTCAGAGATCTTGATGAGGACTGCTCCATTTGCCTCTAGGACTTGTCCATTTGTTCCTAGGACAACTCTACTCTTTCCAAGGACTACTGTACTCGTTCCTAAGACTACTCCACTTGTTCCTAGGACTACTCCACTTGTTCCTAGGACTACTCCTATTCTCTGGTTCCTAGGACTACTCCTCTTGTTCCTAGGACTACTCCTCTGTGTTCCTAGGACTACTCCTCTTGTTCCGAAGGACTACATCCCTTATTCTTGTTCCTAGGACTAGCTCCTCTTGTTCCTAGGACTACTCCTCTTGTTCCTAGGACTACTCCTCTTGTTCCGAAGGACTACTCCTCTTGTTCCTAGGACTACTCTACTGTGTTCCTAGGACTACTCTGACTTGTTCCTTGGACTACTCTACTTGTTCCTTGGACTACTTCACTCGTTCCTAGGACTACTCCACTTGTTCCTAGGACTACTCCACTTGTTCCTAGGACTACTCCACTTGTTCCTAGTTCCTAGGACTACTCCACTTGTTGCTAGTTCCTAGGACTACTCCACTTGTTCCTCAGTTCCTTCAGGACTACTCCTCTTGTTCCTAGGACTGACATCCACTTGTTCCTACAGGACTAAACTCCGTACTTGTTCCTAGGAGCTACTCCACTTGTTCCAATCAGGACTACTCCACTTGTTCCTAGGACTACTCTACTTGTTCCTAGGACAACTCTACTCTTTCCTTGGACTACTTCACTCAATTCCTAAGACTACCACTACTCAATCCAAGGACTACTCTACTTGTTCCTAGGATTGACTGGTTCCTTGGACTACTTTACTCATTCCTCGATGACATGGGATGCTACTCTCTGGTCTCCACTTAAAGTAACGCGGTCTTCATTTTCTATGGTGTTCCAGATGAATTTACTCTGACACAGTAACACGTATCTTGATTCTGACTCTTCTGTAGTAATCTCATGTCTCAGTTTTTTGTAGAGACCAAGGTTATACATGCAGTACCGTTAGTTGTGGAGATGTATGTTATTTATTTTGGGGATGTTGCTTCAGACAGGAGACAGAAGAAAAGATTAACACAGGAATGCCAAAGTCCAGTCCTGGAGCTTCTATCCTGCAGTTTTTATAATATACCCTCCCCAACACACCTGAACCAAATGGCTTATTCCCTCATGTGCATGTCATTCAGCTCTGCAGAGGCTGGTAATGAGCCATTCATTTGATTCAGGTGTGTTGGAGAAGGGTTGCAACCAAAATGTGCAGGGTAGCAGTTCTCAAGGACTGGACTTGGGCAACCCTGGGTCAACAAATACGCCTTCTTAAATCATACAAAAATATTCAAAAAAGATATACAGAGTAAGGATAGTTATACCTCTAAAACACCAAAGTAAATCATACACACATTTGGATCAATAATCTTCAGAGATTAAGCCCATTTCACCATGGATGGATATAAAAACATGACAAGAGAACAATGAGAAACAAAACATTGTTTAAGAGAGAAGCTGGAAAAATTTAGAAATTCATCAATAAATTCCTGTATTTAATAAAAATGATCCACAAAAAAAGAAACAAACAAACAAAAAAACGCTCAGCTACAATGGAGGGTAAATGAAAATCCCATCAAACTTGTATACAAAGATCCAGACGAGGATTTTGCTCATTACCGACTGTCTTTGTCTCCCTTCGAGCTCGTAGATGAAGCACTGCATCAAAACAAAGACGTTCTGACACAACAGCAGGATCAGACCCAGCAGCGTGAAAACTGACCTTGAGCAACGGAAAATTGAAATATAAAAACACCACTGAAAACGTTCAAGATCCGGGAAAGGTCCAGTCTAACCAACAACAAAAACCCGAAACAATCAAATAACATGTAATGAAGCAAAGTTGAGTTAGTGCGGTTTAAATTAAAACAAGAAGAAAATGAAAGGTAATAGTCAAAATAATCAGTAAAGAAAACATTTCTCTTTAAAAAACAAACAAACAAAAAAAAAAACCACCCAACTTTAATATTTCATTTTTAAATATAAAGTGAAATAAGGAACAACAAAAGAAAAAGTTATTAGGTTCATTGGCCTGACTTTTGCTCACTCATTTCTTTTCTTGATCTTTTCTTTCCTCTCATCAAGTCCAACAATATAATATTCAGCTATAAACAAGCATTTAATAAAATAGAGTTAGAGTAAAAAATCAATTAAATTCAGAATATCAAGAGAAGCTTTATACACAAAAAACTCCACTTGGCAAATAAATCTATTCGACACAACAAAGCAGCCAAATCATCATTCTGCTGCTGCCATGCAGACGAGTGGGAGAACAGATTAGTTTTTAAAATTTAAAGTGAAACTTAGGTAAATGAATAAATAATTTCATAATATATATTGTGAGTGTGTGTGTTTTTTGTTTCTTTTTAAATATGGACCTGTGTGAGTCTGAAATAAAGATTGAATAATATAATATAATCTTATATATATATATATATATAGTAAGCACTTTGAATTGTCCTGTACATGAAATGTGCTATACAAATAAACTTGCCTTGCCTAAAAACAGAAAACATAAAACTGGAGTTTTTAGTTTAAAATAAAAAATATTCATAAAAACAGTAAGCAATAAATGAATAAATAAATGAATGAATAAATAAATAAATGATGGCAACAGAAAAACTGAAAACATAAAACTGGAGATTTGAGTTTAAAGGAAAAAAAAAATCATAAAAAAAAGAGCAAACAAACAATCAAAATATTTTCATAGTTTAAAATGTGGTAAATTAATAAAATTTAGTGAAAAAAAAATTAAAATGAGTAAAACAAGAATAAAAATTCTGAAAAGCATGTTATAGTAGATAAAACAATTCAAATATTTTTAAGACAACAAACAGATCGATAAAAATAAATGGACAAAGAGTAATTTATATTATAAACTGGACAAAAAAAAGATAAAATCGTTAAATTAATACTAGGCCAGACATCTGATCAGACGTCTGGTTTTCCATCGTCTGGACCGAATTTAGACCGGCGTTATTTCTGTCAGTGGTGACTGTTCTGAGGGAACCCGGAACCGTTAAAAGAGGAAACCAGTTTTCACGGTGAAGATGAAACCGTCTCAACACGTTACGTCCGGAGAGAAAAGGAGAAACTCCTCCAGAAACATTTTCCCAGACGAGCTCTGAACGTCCTGTGATGTGAACGTGGCGCGATATGAACAAATATGAGATATGAGAAGATATGAGAAAGTTACAAAAGTCACAGTTTAAGTTCTCTGAAAAGGGAATAAAGATACAAATGCGTTTCTTTGCTGAATCCTCCATGATGCGTTCAAACACCCGAATCAACATTATTATTATTCTGAACCTTCAGGAGGACGAACAGAATCAACCTCTGGTATATTATTCAGCGTATTCTGTGTGACCAACCCTCCTTAGGAATGAATAAAAGAAAAAAATGAAGACTTGTTTAGATCAAATTAAAGGGGAAGTTCAGAATTTTTGACATAGGGACTCATTTACAAGTGAGCTAGAATACTACTAATCACTGAAGACAGTTTCAACATATTTCATCCCGTTATTCTCGTTCCAGGATGTTGCTGATGCTAATGCTAGTGGAAGTCAATAGGAATCTGCTAGCCTGTCATTAATAACAATCTCATCCACTCCACAGAACATCGGAGGCAAATCAGTAAGATTATCTGTATAAATGTCGTGTTAAACTAGTAAACTCGGGTGTTAAAAAAGTAAAATTAGCCTTGTATGTCAAATTTTACATCATATATTAAGGAACTAGTTTCTTACCAGCTTACTACCTTTGCCAGTGTATTTCGGTTCATAGAGACATGGTGACAGTTAGTTTGATGAAAAAAGTTCGAAATCATCTTCAAAATCCGACATATCCTCATGCCTTTTAGACGTGGTCGTATTTTAGACTTTATATTTGTGTAATCAAATTCCTTCATGCATGTAGCAGCAGATGACATCACTCTGCTGCCAAATACAGGAAGTAAAACTTTGTGAAGTTTCTCAGCAGCAACAATTAAAATGCAACAAAACGCAGGTTAGTTTTATTTGTAACATTATTCTGTTAACACGGCATTTACACAGATAGTCTGAAGTTAGAAATTATTTGTCTTGAATGTTCTGTGGAGTGGATAAGATTGTTATTAATGACAGGCTAGCAGATTCCTATTGACTTCCACTAGCATTAGCGTCGGTGACCCACTGGAACTAGAATAACGGGATGAAATATGTTGAAACCATCTTCAGTGATAAGTAGCATTCTGGCTCACTTGTAAATGAGACCCTATGTGAAAAATCCTGAACTTCCCCTTCAAAGCCTTGGATGAAAAAACTGCCTTTTTAAGACCCTTAGAGGCCTTAAATTTTAAGTTCAGAATTTTTTAGACTTTTTAAGACCCTGAAAGAACCCTGAAAGAACCCCCACATACACGGGGAGAACATGCAAACTCCACGCTGGAAGGCTCCACTGTTGGAATTGTTCCAACCCCTCCCCAGCCGAGGCTCGAACTAGCAACCTTCTTACTGTGAGGCTGCCCCACACGATCCTGCAGCCCTTTTTAATTCCTATAAATTCCCAATAATCCCCCTGAGTCCCGTAGAAAGTTTCTAAAATGGAATATTTCCGGCTTAACTTCCCATGGAAGGTTTCTGGGAATTTATCGGAAATTTCCCTCCCCTTTGCAAACCTATCTGGGACCCATTCACATACAGGACTCGTCTAACTGATCTCACTCTGTTTAGTCTTAATTCAGTAACTAAAGCAAATTTACGTGCATTTAAGCAAAGCGAGAAGCAGCAAACACGTCTGCGAAGCTGCACCGGGGAAGTGCTGTTGCGTCATTATTTGATGTAAAAAAAAAAAGCGAGGAACGTGTCTGTGTGAGGACACGTGTCCACCAGCGTCCTCTTACCCTGAGCGATGAAATTCTTCTCGAACTTCTGCAGGAACTCCAGATACAGCAGATCGTCGGACGTCAGAGCTTCCTCTCCCACCACGGCCTTCATGGCCTGGACGTCCTTTCCGATGGCGTAGCAGGCGTACTGGGCGGGAGGAGAGGCGGTCAGGTCGCTGCTCATCAAACATCAGCGCGCTCCGCGTGAGGAAACTCACCAGCTGGTTAGAAACATCGGCGTGGTCCTTCCTGGTCATCCCTTCGCCGATGGCGGACTTCATCAGACGGGACAGCGAAGGCAGCACGTTGATGGGAGGGTAGATCTGGAAGAAGGGCAGAGTTAGGTCATCCGCGGAGAACGAGCGTCTGCAGACGTCCGTGGAGGTGCGGGATACCTGTCTGTTGTGCAGCTGCCTGTCGACGTACACCTGTCCCTCTGTGATGTACCCCGTCAGATCAGGGATGGGGTGGGTGATGTCTGCGACACACGAAAACCAGATGCCAACATTTTCCAATAAAGAATTACAGCAAATGACACTAGCTGGGTTTCCGAAACACCTGGAATTTCCCCAAATCTAAAAAACTGTTAATGGAAACATAAAATAAAAAAAAAACACCTGTCAAATATCGCAAAAAAGGTTTTACGCTCTCATGAAGCGGATTTTCAGACGTTTCAATGAAGCAGTTTTTCGAATAAGTGTAATGGAAACATTTTCTCCACATTTATACGTCATCAGGTGTTACGTAGGGGGGGGGGGGGGGGGGTAAAATCCAGTTATTCCTTCTTGATTATGATGAATATGATCATTTACACGCATTAACTGAAATCGGAGAGATGAGGGAAGTTTTACCATCACATATACACACTCAAAAATAGAGGTACAGTTTGTACTTAAAAGGGTCCAAAGCTTGTTGGTGGGGGGGTTCCTTTCTGAAAGACATTTCTGTACCTTCATGGTCCATTTTTGTACCTTATCAAGCTGTATGAGTTAATAAAGTACAATTAAACCAATTAAAGATGAGGAATAAAAGTCAATGAAATAGAGATTATGACAACAATCAAAGATGCTAATAATAAATGAATAATTATTATCGAAATATTAGGCCAACACATATATAATTATATATATAATTATTACGATGATTATTATGAAAATCATAATATAATAACTATAATTATACTACTGTTTAGAAGTACTGCTATTTATAGTTATTGTACAAGCTACACACATTTTTCAATGCTGCAGGTACCCTTAGGGTTGAAATGGTACAAATGTGTACTTTATATTACTTTGGACCCTTTTTCATAGTATATAGGGACTTCTGGCCTCATAAAGACCAATATTGTACTTTTGAGAGAACATTTGTAAAAAATGTACCTACAGGTACAGAAATGTTCCTGTCTCGTACTCTGTTTCTGAGTGTGTGGGTTGATATGAAAAATCCCCATATTGCCGTAACTCAGCAAGCTGGGTTCATTTTAGACGACATACAAATGGTTTGAAGGCATATGCCACCCCTAAGTGAAATAGAGCCCCGCAGTCCCTGAGTTGAACAAGTGGGCAGAAGCGTTTTCTAGCCGACCCAGTCATTCTCTGAATCTGGCAGCACTGACTTTAGCTTAGCTTAGCATAGTTGCTGTAATCTGGTGGTTCCAACTAGCACATCTTGGTGAACGTGAACTAATTAACTCAAGAATTTCATCCAATTACATTTCGTGACCCGCACATTCACGCATGCGTGCTGCCTTTGCTACTATCCACGGTGCTTCCCTGTGATTGGCCTGTACTGCAGCACATAGTTCCCCTATTGAATGCAGCCTAGTCAGTCCTTTGATGTGAAATCGGCTTCTCGATTGTACTTTATCAGAATGTGCGGGTCACGAAATGTAATTGGAAAAAAATCTCGAGTTAGTTTATTTTCACCAAATGTTGCAAGTTGGAACCACCAGATTACAGCAACTAGGCTAAGCTAAGCTAAAGTCAGATTCAGAGAATGACCTGGTCAGTTAGAAAACGCTTCTGCCCACTTGTCCAACTCCGTGGACTGCGGGGGGAGACTCAGTTTCACCCAGAGGTGGCATATGCCTTTAAAGGAAAAGTTCACCCACAGAATGATGTAACTTTATCTTCCACTTCCCCTCATGGTGAGAAAGACTCTGGAGCACTTTTTTAATATGTCAAATGCACCCGGCAATCAGGAAGGCTTCTCGTTCCCCCCCCCAACTTTCATATAATGGAGTTCGCCGGGTCCGAGCTAAAAAGGTCCATAAAAGTCCACAAAAACTTGTCAATATTCCTCCATACTGCTCCTCCAATGTAATCCAAGTGTCCTGAGTGGGTAGCGTCCAGAATTTACTGGAATCCATCATTTAGTAGATTTTTAGGGCCTAAACAGTAGAACATCTTACTGTCGTGAAGCACGTAAAAGCGCATTCATGAAACTACGGAAGCCTCGGAGTTCAGAGCCTACTCTGCCGATAATGCAAGCGTAGAAGAAGAAATTCGCCGTTAACATTGTGCTAAGAGCAACAGAGCTGCAGACAAACGGGACAAACACAAGAGGGTCCAAGAGGGGTTGATGTTGATTTAAAACAAAGAAAGAATGAAAAAGAGAACATGCGATCTCGTCTGCCGCGGCTTCCGTAGTTACGTGCATCGGCGTGCTCGCAGGAGATGCGACGTAGTACTGTTTAGGCTCTAAAAATCTACTAAATGATGTTGTTTCAAGTAAATTCTTATATGAAAGTTAGGGGGAAACGAGAAGCCTTCCTGATCACCGGCTGCATTTGAGATATTAAAAAAGTGCTCCAGAATCTTTCTCACCATGAGGGGAAGTGGAAGATAAAGTTACATCATTCTGTGGGTGAACTATTCCTTTAAGTTCTTCATATATCAGCGACTGGCCTCGAGCTGTTTACGTCGTTTCCACACATTTGTAACACCCCGACTCGGTTATCTCGTTCCCACATGTTAATAATATGTCACCAGGATTTAATAATCCGTGACCACGGATAACATCTGATGACTTAGCATCAACAGCTGTACCACCATTCAGTGGAAACACCTGCATATCGCAATTGCACTTTTTTGAAAGTGAAGAAATGTCGCTTTTATTTTTCTGAAAAGTGTGACGGAAACCCAGCTGGAGAGGACGTTCAGGACTGCCGCTCGTTTCTGGACATCACAGCAGCATCTGCTCTCACCGTCGTTGGGCATGGTGAGGATGGGAATCTGGGTGATGGAGCCGTTCCTTCCCTCCACTCGCCCGGCGCGCTCGTAGATGGTGGCCAGGTCAGTGTACATGTAGCCGGGGAAGCCTCGACGACCTGGCACCTCCTCTCGGGCAGCGGAGACCTAACGGGTGGAGGAAGGGGGTGTTTACTAGAATAAGCTGCTCAACGTTTTCATCTAACCAAGTCCGAGACATTTCTACAACTGTGTGATTGGACGCTGAGCCCTGATGGCAAACCGAGCGTTTCATTTCTCTTCTTCAGGTCAGTTCATCCCATTATTGGGGTCAAGTGTTGAACTGAGCTGCCAATGACTAATCTGAGTGCTTCCAAAATGGATCTGTAGCTGCCCGTGGGAAAGTTCACGTTCAGCCCCGCCCACTATGTTTAAACCCCACCCACAACGGTTAAGTACCGCCCATTTTATTTCAACCACACATAATCTATCAGCCACATCCACCATCTTCTGGCCTCACACACTACAGTCACCAACAGGTATGAAACCTGGTACAATTGTATCATGTGAAGTAGGGGTGTAAAAATACACACTCAATAAAAGGTTGTAATAACAAGAACTATTACAACAGGAGTTTTACCAATTCCTTATCAAATCCATCACAATGGCACGTGTACTGAATCCAGAACTATTTTGAAATGTCCAAAAGCAATTATTTTATACTAATTTATAAAATCTGCGGCTGCTGCCCGGACCAGGGTCCGTCCATGAAAGTGTCCATTACAGTGTCCGGGCGTACTTCAACCCAAGGTATACAAGACGCTGGTAGGGCAGCTTTCCAACGGGGGGGCTGTTCTGTTAAGCGATACCAATGACAGTGATGATGGAAAGCTGTTGAGTTAGCTTTTATAAAGGCTACTGTATACTCCTCCGACTGCATAACCCATCATCCAACTGCGTAACCACGGAGACCCCTCCAGCCTTCGTAGTTCTCCGTCATGGTGCCGGATATGAAGTGCAATTTCCCGCCCAATCAGTAGGGGTCGCTACGCAAGGCTGGCCTCCTCAGATACCGATGGTTGGTAACCTCAGTGGTTATTTTGCTTCTACTTTGCTATTTTGCTGAATAACAGAGATACTTTTGATGCAAAAAGTTAGGATTTCCTCACTTCTTCAGCCGAACATTCTTCGGTTGGACTCATATCTGCGTCTTCGTAGGCTAGCTGGTTTAAAAATGGTGCTGCTAGTGTTTACGTTGTGATAAACCAATCACAGCCCTTGCCGTCCTCATTGTCCCATGACGGAGTGACGGACACTTAAAAAATATTTTGTGCAGCCGGAGACAAAGGAGGAGCTCTCAGACAGGCTCTCCGTTGACATAGAGGGCTCTCTGCAACCTACGTAGAGAACTTTACGGACGACTATAAATTAGGCTTAAAAGAGATGAGAAACCTCCGTTTTACATCAGATCATCTGGGGCATAAATTGTCTCTGTCGCAGACGACTGGGTCAAACATGGTCCCTATCAAGGTCCTTCCTCGTGTGCGAACCCAAACTGATGGGGAAGGTAGTTCTGATAACTAAACTCCAGACGGCGAGTTACAGGAACTTCTCTGTCCGATTGCGCCTCTTGATGTCATGCTCTGCACACGTCGCGAGGTGAGTTGCAGCAGGGCCGGTCCTAATACCTGCAGGACACCGGCCCTCAAGGACCGGAACTGGTGATCCCTGCCTTATAGTGTCACCAAGTATGCCAGCAGGTAAAAACCGAAGACCTGCAGTACAAGATCCCATCGAGACAAATGATTACAAACCGTTTGTACCAGTGGTAGAGAAACTAAAACCCTGGTCATGGATTCAATGAGGGAAACTAGCTGCAAAGCAATGCAGGTGATTGATGGATGTTCAAGGTGACTGAGTCAAATAGAACGATAACAGCACACTACCTTAATGCCACGTGGGAAATGGTGTCTCTAAATCAGGTCCGATGCATTCACAGACACGTTGACAGTGATTTCTTTCATTTTAAAGCCAAATGACTCACAGGTGAACGTTTAATTGGCTGGCCTGTTTGTGTTAAGACTCCCAAATTCACAAATAATTCAGAAAATATAGAAATGTGTGGAGAGGCCAGCCCAGTGTCACCAACCCCATGCTACTAATGCTTTGCTTTTTATACGTTTTCGAACCATGCAAACACTCATTTCACGCACTGATGAATATGAGGGCAGTCACCACCTTCCACTAAAAGCTGAAGGTTTAACCTCCAATGATTTTTAAGCTGTTTCTAGGTTCTTGAGAGGCTGAGAAGTAAAAGGCATTTTCCAGCATTTAGAAAGCCCGGCCCTGTAATGGGTTAAGAGATGCTTTAAAAAAAGTGCACAAATCCTGTTTTCAGGGGAATTCGTGTGTTGTTAAGAGGAGAAAACCTCCCTGAGTCTGCAGCATGTCTGAGAGGAGGCTGGCCCTCTAATCTGACTGGTTTTAGTCATTTAGTAAGTTTATGTACAAACATGCACATGAAATGAATAAAATGTGCGAATAAAACAACTTAACTGTGCAAACAACACACACTTCATGTTAGATGAAGCCATATTTAGCCTGCAGACGTGGAAAAAATTGTCGGTACTCCTTCGTTAATAAAAGAAGACCTCACAGTGGCACAGAAATAACTTAAATCTAACAAAAGTAGCAATAACTTCAAATTCTATGAAAATAGACCAATGACAGTCAGACATTGCTTTTCAACCACGCTTCAACAGAACTACTTTCTGTAAATAAACTCATGACACAGGGCTGGACAAAAATGATGGTTTTTGTTGCACAACCTTTTGAGGCGATCACTTCAATCCAACGATTCCTGTAACTGTCAGTGAGACTTCTGCAGCTCTCAGCAGGTATTCTGGTCCACTCCTCATCAGCAAACTGCTCCAGGTGTCCCAGGTTTGAAGGCTGCTTTCTCCAGACGGCATGTTTCAGCTCCTTCCACAGATGCTCAATAGGATTTAGGTCAGGGCTCATCGAAGGCCACTTCAGACCTTTTTTTTCGCCTTCCCCCATCCTCCTTCCTTTCTCCCCCCCCCCCCCCCCCCCCCTTCTCCCTCTCCCCCCCCCTTTTTTGGTCGAAGTCACCTTAATCTCTTAAAGGTGTTTAATTTTCCGGGCTCTTTTTACCGTTCTTATTAATCATCTCTTTGATTTGTCATCCACATCCAGGTCGCACAGTCCCAGACTAGATTCTAATAATAGGGCAGTTGCACAGAGCACAAGCTCTTAACCTACAGCCTCACCAACGCTCTGATTTCTTCCATCACCTCTTTCCCTGCTCCTCTTCCATCTGGGACACAGCATCACCAAAGCACCGTGCACCTAAGCCCACATAAGAAGCACTACTATTACAAGACTAGACACCTATATCTATAGTGGACACACCTTGATTTAACACGTCCCTTTGTCACATTATTTTCAGTGTTTTCTAGGGGTACCATCATTTTTTTTCCAGACCTGTTTCATGACTTTTGTTTTTTAATAATTCTGTTGAAGCGTGCTTAAACAGCAATGTCTGACTTTCATTCATTTTTATTCATTTTGTCAGATTTAAGCTATTTCTGTGACCATTGCGAGTTTTTCTTTCATCAACCGAGGGGTACCAATAATTTTTCCATGTCTGTGTAAGATTTCACTTCCTTGTCTGGCCATCAGGCGGCTCTACACAAGAACTCGTGTTTAGGTGGTCTACATCGGAGGTAAACAGAAAATCGCGCAGGGATGATAACGCTGCTGCAGTCTGGGTCAAAGACCATTTCTCACCTTTAAGTTTTTAAAATGAATACACAGTATGGGGGGCTTTTTAAGGATCCTGGAAGCCAGGATCCTTTGTGGCGTCTATTAACGTGCCCTCTTGTAATATGCTCAGAGTATAAACCCAGCAGGGCTCTTAGATCCAAGGACTTGGGTCAGCTAGTCCAGACCAGAGTCCAGACTGTACACGGAGAAGTAGCATTTAGCTGTTACGTTGCAAACAAGCGAAAAAACTGCTGGTAGAGATCAAACTTTCTCTAGCTGTAGACTAATTTGAATCTAGGTTGAAAACATTTGTTATGCGTCTATCTATGAATTCTCCACGTATCTTTTAATTCAACCATTCAGACCAGCAAAAAATAACTCTACAACAACAGAAAGAGAAGTTCAGATTCATTTAGACCCTATCCAACTCTGCCTTTTTGCCCAACAGTAGTTTATAAAGAGAAAAATCTGCTGAAAGCTCTCTCCTTCGCCGACTGCTTCATTAAGCTTCAGAAGAGGCAGACAGCTGGTTGGAAACCTTGCTTTTCTGTTTTCAGGTCCTGTATACAGCCTTCCTCCAGAAGTCAAGTGAATTCAGGAAAGGCGTAAAGGAAAATGCATCCCATTCATGCGAGGATTCAAAGGTCGATGGGCGGGCGGCGCCTCGTCAAATGCAGATTCAATGCATAACTCAGCCTTCAGGTGTGAATGAGAACAAGAAAAGGATGATAATGTCCTGGCTCTTTGTTAAGGCTCAACTCCCCATCAGGATGCCTGAGGCTCGGCGGCCTGTTGCTGCAGCTGAACATGAACCAAGGTTACGGACCGCCAACTGCACGTGCACCATTTACAGACTTCCATTGTGCTGCCGACGCATTGAGATGGCTAACTGTAGGACGTTAGAAGGAATATTACAGACACAATGAGGCGGGAACTGCCCCATGACTTCTGCAAGAAGGTGAAAGGACAAATGTTGAGGGGGGGGGGGCACACTTGTGAATGTAATGAAAGACATTATCCTCTCTGTTAGCAGGACTTTACTGAGTTTACACGGCCGTCTTCACAGGGGGATGAAAACATCGCCAGTCAAATTCAAATTGACTGAATCGCGTGTTTTTCTGACATCAAACACCAGAACAACCCAAACCAAGCAGAACCGGGCCGAATTTACCAAGCTACACTGAGAACTGGGCCCCCATTTAATTAAACAAACGTCATCCTACCAATGAAATTAATCAAGTTCCCAAGAATAAAAACTCCCTAAAGTCCAGCTCAGGGCCGTCGTAGTGGGTTAGTCAGTCATTGGCTGGAGAGGTTGGTGGATAAACGAGAGAATTGGAGTGGTGGAGGATAAACGAGGGGACTTTGAAATAAGTCCAAACAGTCAAATACTTAGGAAAACAATAAAAGACAACATAGCTTTTGCATCTTTATTAGCATCAAGGAGAATATCATTAGACTGGAAATCACCATTTTCTCCTAAAGTATCTCAATGGCTTCAAGATTTCATGCACTATTTGAGTTCAGAAAAAATGTAATTTACCTTGAGGGGATCACCCAAAACATTTGAGATTGCTTGGGGTCCAGTAATTAATTATTCAAGTAAATTGAAAACATTAAAAGATAAATAATTGTTCTGTTAATGCAGTAATTTTTGTCTGCACACTGTGTTGTATTAATGATAGTATTTGTATGGTGCATGTGCATGAGCGTATGTCTGTATATGTATCTATGTTGATCTCTGTTGTGTGGCCATGAATTGTAGCTACGTGACAGAAGAAGGAAGTATGCTTAGACTGTTTTTTTTTGTTTGTTTGTTTTTCTCTTCTTTTTCAATCATCAATTTGACCTATGTCTGCAGTTGCTGTAGATATTTTTTTAAATAATTTCATTTATCTGTGTTATGTAGGAATGGGAGGGTTGTCAGAAGGGGAATGCTGAATTATATTGTACTGAACTGTACTTGTGAGAAGTCTAATAAAAAATAAAGAAATAAACAAGGGAACTGGGGTGGTCGAGGATAAACGAGGGAACTGGAAGGGTTGGTGGGAGAAAAAAAACGAGGGAACTGGGGTGGTAGAGGATAAACGAGGGATCAAGAGCAGTTGGTGGGGAAAAAATAGGAGGGAGCTGTGGTGGTCGAGGACGAATGAGGGAACTGGAGTGGTTGGTGGGAGAAAAAACGAGGGAACTGGAAAGGCCGTGAATAAGCGAGGGAACTAGAGCGGTTGGTCGGGGATGAACAAGGGAACTGGACCAGTTGGTGGGGGATAAATCAGGGAACTAGAGCGGTTGGTGGGGGAAAAAACGAGGGAACTGTGGTGGTCGAGGACAAATGAGGGAACTGGAGTGGTTGGTGAGAGGAAAAACAAGGGAACTGGAAGGGTTGGTGGGGGGTACACAAGGGAACAGGACAGGATGGTGGGGGATAAACAAGGGAACTAGAGCTGTTGGTGGGGGATAATAGAGGGAACTGGAGCGGTTGGTGGGGGATAAATGAGGGAACTGGAGTGGCAGAGAATAAACGAGGGAACTGGAGCGGTTGGTGGGGGATAAACGAGGGAACTGGAGTGGCAGAGAATAAACGAGGGAACTAGAGCTGTTGGTGGGGGATAAACGAGGGAACTGGAGCGGTTGGTGGGGGATAAACGAGGGAACTGGAGCGGTTGGTGGGGGATAAACGAGGGAACTGGAGGGTTGGCAGAGAATAAACGAGGGAACTAGAGCGGTTGGTGGGGGATAAACGAGGGAACTGGAGCGGTGGAGGACAAACGAGGGAACTGGAGCGGTTGGTGAGAGGAAAAACGAGGGAACTGGAGCGGTTGGTGGGGGATAAACAAGGGAACAGGACAGGATGGTGGGGGATAAACGAGGGAACTGGAGCTGTTGGTGGGGGATAAACGAGGGAACTGGAGGGTTGGCGGGGAATAAACGAGGGAACTAGAGCGGTTGGTGGGGGATAAACGAGGGAACTGGAGTGGCAGAGAATAAACGAGGGAACTAGAGCGGTTGGTGGGGGATAAACGAGGGAACTGGAGCGGTTGGTGGGGGATAAACGAGGGAACTGGAGCGGTTGGCGGGGGATAAACGAGGGAACTGGACCGGTTGGTGGGGGATAAACGAGGGAACTGGAGTGGCAGGAGAATAAACGAGGGAACTAGAGCGGTTGGTGGGGGATAAACGAGGGAACTGGAGCGGTTGGTGGGGGATAAACGAGGGAACTGGAGCGGTTGGTGGGGGATAAACGAGGGAACTGGAGCGGTTGGTGGGGGATAAACGAGGGAACTGGAGCGGTTGGTGGGGGATAAACGAGGGAACTGGAGTGGCTGGTGGGGAATAAACGAGGGAACTGGAGCGGCTGGTGGGGGATAAACGAGGGAACTGGAGCGGTTGGTGGGGGATAAACGAGGGAACTGGAGCGGTTGGTGGGGGATAAACGAGGGAACTGGAGCGGTTGGTGGGGGATAAACGAGGGAACTGGAGGTAGCAGAGAGATAAACGAGGGAACTGGAGCGGTTGGTGGGGGATAAACGAGGGAACTGGAGCGGTTGGTGGGGGATAAACGAGGGAACTGGAGCGGTTGGTGGGGGATAAACGAGGGAACTGGAGCGGTTGGTGGGGGATAAACGAGGGAACTGGAGTAGCAGAGAATAAACGAGGGAACTGGAGCGGTTGGTGGGGGATAAACGAGGGAACTGGAGCGGTTGGTGGGGGATAAATGAGGGAACTGGAGTGGCAGAGAATAAACGAGGGAACTAGAGCTGTTGGTGGGGGATAAACGAGGGAACTGGAGCGGTTGGTGGGGGATAAACGAGGGAACTGGAGCGGTTGGTGGGGGATAAACGAGGGAACTGGAGCGGCTGGTGGGGGATAAACGAGGGAACTGGAGCGGTTGGTGGGGGATAAACGAGGGAACTGGAGTGGCAGATGAGGGATAAACGAGGGAACTGGAGCGGCTGGTGGGGGATAAACGAGGGAACTGGAGCGGCTGGTGGGGGATAAACGAGGGAACTGGAGCGGTTGGTGGGGGAGAAACGAGGGAACTGGAGCGGTTGGTGGGGGATAAACGAGGGAACTGGAGCGGTTGGTGGAGAATAAACGAGGGAACTGGAGCGGTTGGTGGGGGATAAACGAGGGAACTGGAGCGGTTGGTGGGGGATAAACGAGGGAACTGGAGTGGCAGAGAATAAACGAGGGAACTGGAGCGGTTGGTGGGGGATAAACGAGGGAACTGGAGCGGTTGGTGGGGGATAAACGAGGGAACTGGAGCGGTTGGTGGGGGATAAACGAGGGAACTGGAGCGGCAGAGAGAATAAAACAGGGAACTGGAGCGGTTGGTGGGGGATAAACGAGGGAACTGGAGCGGTTGGTGGGGGATAAACGAGGGAACTGGAGCGGGGGGGATAAACGGTGGAGCGGCTGGTGGGGGATAAACGAGGGAACTGGAGCGGCAGAGGATAAACGAGGGAACTGGAGCGGCTGGTGGGGGATAAACGAGGGAACTGGAGTGGCAGAGAATAAACGAGGGAACTGGAGTGGCAGAGAATAAACGAGGGAACTGGTGGTTTCTGTACCTCTCTCAGGGCTTCGGCGTAGGAGCTCATGTCGGTGAGGATGACCAGGACGTGCTTCTCACACTGGTAGGCCAGGTACTCTGCTGAAGTCAGCGCCAGGCGGGGCGTGATGATGCGCTCGATGCTGATTGGTCAGAAAAAAACGTGTGGTTATTCCCCTGCACATTTAAAACGATCCTTCACCCATGCAGTTCCATTAGCTAGCACGCTGAGCCATACGGCTCCGGTCTGCGTAGACTGAGCTCACGTTGGGTCGTTGGCCAGGTTCAGGAACAGGCAGACGTTGTCCATGGAGCCGTTCTCCTCAAAGTCGGACTTGAAGAAGCGAGCAGTTTCCATGTTGACCTGAGGGGACACAAGTTCATGAAGCATTTCGGACGACACGCAGCACTCAGACAGGATGACTGCAGCTTTACTGGTTCCTGGAAATGGAGGTTCTGGACAGTTCAGCAGACCCCTTCCCATCTCTAAACACACACCAGAGGCTGCAGGAAGCCTCAGCTGCAGATGTTCTCTGCTCCACATACCAGAAAATTGAACTCAAAGCTGCCACTGATCAGATATTAATGCCACTTAAAAGAACATTCCACCCACAGAATGATGTAACTTTATCTTCCACTTCCCCTCATGGTGAGAAAGACTCTGGAGCACTTTAATATCTCAAATGCAGCCGTAGATCAGGAAGGCTTCTCATTTCCCCCCAATGGAGTTCACCGGGGTCCGAGCCAAAAAGGTCCATAAAAGTCCTAAAAATGTGTCAATATTCCTCCATCCTGCTCATCCAATGTGATCCAAGTGTCCTGAGTGGGTAGCGTCCAGAATTTACTGGAAACCACACCATTTAGTATATTTTTAGAGCCTAAACAGTACTACATCTTACCTCTGCGAAGCACACATAAGCGCATTCACGAAACTAAGGAAGCCTCGGCGTTCAGAGCCTACTCTGTTGATAATGCAAGTGTAGAAGAAGAAATTAGCTGTTTACATTGTGCTAAGAGCGACAGAGCTGCAGACAAACCGGGACAAACACAAGAGGGTCCAAGAGGGGCTGATACTGATTTAAAACAAAGAAAGAAAGAGAAAGAGAACGCGTGATCTCGTCTGCTGAGGCTTCCATAGTTTCATGAAAGTGCATCGGCGTGCTCGCAGGAGATGCGATGTAGTACTGATATAGTACTGATGTAGTACTGATGTAGTACTGTTTCTACTAAATTATGTCGTTCTGAGTAAATTCTGCACGCTACCCACTCAGGACACTTGGATTACGTTGGACGAGCAGTATGGAGGAATATTGACAAGTTTTTGTGGACTTTTATGGACCTTTTTGGCTCGGACCCCGGTGAACTCCATTATATGAAAGTTGGGGGGGAAACGAGAAGCCTTCCTGATCGCCGGCTGCATTTGAGATATTAAAAAAGTGCTGCAGAGTCTTGCTCACCATGAGGGGAAGTGGAAGATAAAGTTATATCATTCTGTGGGTGGAATATTCCTTTAATAAAAAGTGAGGACAGAAACATTTAAAAAGTCAAAAGTACTGTAACATGTTGGTGACTGGTTTCTTTTTCTTAAAAAAAACAACAAAAACATTTTATACTTAAAGTACTTAGAAAGGTACATTTTAACTGGAGGTCTTTTCATTTTTATCCAGGAATAATTTTTATTTCCTTTTTAAATTAAATGTAATTAAATGCATTTGGTTAGAAAATAGAGTTTACAAAACTAATATCTGCATCTGTTGAATTAGTCGTCAAGAAGAAAAAGAAAGAGAGAACGAAAGAAAGAAAAGAAAGAAAGAAAGACATCATCATTGTAAATGTCCACAGAATGTCTAGAGGGGTGCAGAATAAAAGTATTAATTTTACCACCAGATAATAATAATTATTATGATCATTATTACTATTGTTGTTGTTACTGCTGTTACTATAAATAATAAGTATTTGGGGGTAAAATTAATACTTTTATTCTGCACCCCTCTACACACTCTGAGGATTTTTTTCTATTATTGTTCTGGTGAAAAATTACAACTCTCACCTGAATGTTTTTAAAGTGGAATGAGATTAAGTTTTATTAAAAGTCAACGGGACATTTTTGGCCACAAAGGTCCCCAGAGGAAGTATTTGATACTACATGAAAAATACAAATGACATCAAATCACGTTAGGTGCCATCTTTGACATGTTGAAGACTTGCAACACCACGGAACCCCCCCCCCCCAATATTTACCATTTAGACAATACTTCATGCTTTGTGTGTCGTTAGGAATAATTAATCAGTAAATAGACCCTTAAAAAGGGCGAGGAGCCTTAAACTGATCACATACATGTTGGATAGTTTTGAGCAGGTCTGAAGTTGCTGAAGAGATTCATGAAAAATAAAAAAGGTGATTAAAATACTGATGTTTGATCGTTTTATAGCCGTTTGTGTGTGTGTGGACAGTTTGGGCCAGGAAGGTCACCAGAGGTTATACGGAGAGACCACAAGAGTTAACATGTAACTAATGAGTCAAATGTTCGGGTTAATTCATCCAACACAACCAGCAGGATGTTGATAAACATGAACCAGACCAACACACGCACACACACACGTGCGCGCACACGCACACACACGCTGCCGGATGTGCCGTCTCTTCTTAAAAATGCATAACCCTGTTCTGACAGGAATAAATCCCTATTCACACCCATTTTCAATTTTCCTGCCGGGGAAACCTGAATAGGATGTGGAAGAGGGCGGGATTAGCATTAGCAATAGTGTTTAGTGTGTGTGGAGGTCAAGCCGTCACAATCGAGCCATTACGGCAGGCGGAGGAGCAGCTGAGAAGCAGAGAACTTGATACTTGGTGGCCGTCAGCGTTAAAAGCTGCTGAATTAGTGAGCTGTCATCACGGCTGCAGGGATATGCTCACGAGTGCAGAAGTAACGGGGCCGACTTAAAGGTTAAGTCACCTGTTGAATAAAAGAAAGCCGGGAGGGAGCGAGGGGGCACGGAGTCACGTCAGGGTTAAGAGGGGGATTAGTGGCTGAAATTGGGTGTGTGGGGGGGGGGGGGGGGGGGGGGGTTAAGAACTTGATGCTGCAGGATGATGCGGTCTGTCCACTTACCCCCATGGCTGCAAACACGATGGCGAAGTTCTCTGCACTGTAGTCCATCACGTCCTTGGACTTCTGCACGAGGCCGGCCTGGCGACAGATCTGGGCAGCAATCTGGAAGCAGAAACACACACGTTGGCCTTCTTCCGTGTGAAAAACACACACGTTAGCCTTCCTCCGTGTCAAAAACGCACACGTTAGCCTTCCTCTGTGTCAAAAACGCACACGTTAGCCTTCCTCTGTGTCAAAAGCGCACACATTAGCCTTCCTCCGTGTGAAAAACACACACGTTAGCCTTCCTCTGTGTCAAAAACGCACACGTTAGCCTTCCTCTGTGTCAAAAACGCACACGTTAGCCTTCCTCTGTGTCAAAAACACACACGTTAGCCTTCCTCTGTGTCAAAAACACACACGTTAGCCTTCCTCTGTGTCAAAAACGCACACGTTAGCCTTCCTCTGTGTCAAAAGCGCACACATTAGCCTTCCTCCGTGTGAAAAACACACACGTTAGCCTTCCTCTGTGTCAAAAACGCACACGTTAGCCTTCTTCCGTGTGAAAAACACACACGTTAGCCTTCCTCTGTGTCAAAAACGCACACGTTAGCCTTCCTCTGTGTCAAAAACACACACGTTAGCCTTCCTCTGTGTCAAAAACGCACACGTTAGCCTTCTTCCGTGTGAAAAACACACACGTTAGCCTTCCTCCGTGTCAAAAACACACACGTTAGCCTTCCTCTGTGTCAAAAACGCACACGTTAGCATTCCGCCGTGTGAAAAACGCACACGTTAGCCTTCCTCTGTGTCAAAAACGCACACGTTAGCATTCCGCCGTGTGAAAAACGCACACGTTAGCCTTCCTCCGTGTGAAAAACGCACACGTTAGCCTTCCTCCGTGTGAAAAACAAGGATGCACCAAAAATTCAGCCAAAAATGACCCATTTTCAGCAGGAAATGTCCCAAAAGTGCAACAATTCTGCAAAGATGAGTGGAACAAAATTCCTCCACAGCGTTGTGAAAGACTCACTGCCAGTTGTTGCTGCTGAGGGTGGCCCCACCAGTTACTGGGTCACTTCTTCACACAGGGCCATGTAGGTGTGTTTACTTGTGTTATCTTTGTCTAACATTTAAATTTGTTTGATGATCTGAAACATATAAGTCTGACAAACATGCAAAAAAATAAGAAATCAGGAAGGAGGCAAAGACTTTTCATACAACTGTGAATCCCGTTTGCCCCCGTTACCGACTGCGTGTGTCATCTTTGTAGATCACCTGCAAACGCTGCAGACGGCGCACGCAATATATCAGCTCTTTATTTGAATTCCTTGTAAAGGCCTTTTCACACCGGGACCGATGCGAATAAACGGCACAGAATTGCGAATAATTCGGAGGAGAAATATCGACGCATTTCTCTCAGCACACCTGCTCCGACGTGACATTACGAAAATGCATGAACAAACTCATAATTGTTATTCCAAAAGAACGTGAGCACATGCAGCAGTGACGGAGGGAGAGGCGGCTGCAGGGAAACGTCTGGATGCTGAAAACAGCTGATCTCAGCGTGGAGATGCCAGATGCGGATTTTAAATATAACACCTGTGGGAATAACGTAGGGAAACACTGTTAGGCCTGCTCCAGCGGTGATGCTGCGACACAAAGATGAGAACCCCTGAGCCATAATGATTCAGTAGCAGCCACACTTCTCTCCTTTTTCCTTTCTCTTTTTGCTTGTGACCATCTTTGTGACAGTCAGAGCGCCTTCGGTGTAGTGTGTAGCCTATCTGTCGCAAGCGAATATTAAGAAAATCTACCTCATTTCGAAAAACTTAACATCGCAAAGTCACTAGATAGAATTTTGTCACTGATGTGAACGCTCCCACTGACTTGACATTAATTTGGTTAAAGTTACTGCCGTGCGAATCTTTTGGACGAAACATTCGGAGCAGGTGTGGAAAAGCCTGAAATCAGGTCCGAACGCTTCATACAAACCAAACGCGACGTGGGCATCAAAACCACGCCTGTCGCCTAAAGTTGAACGCTGGGTCGCTAAAAAGTCAGACGCTTGATTTCCAGTGTCAAGATGACCCCCCAAGGGATGTCCAGCCAGGGCGAACTCGACGCGCCTCGGCAGGAGCCCCTCCTTTTTCTTTTTCCTGTCACCGGTCTGTCTGCACCATGACAGAGAGAGAGCGGCTCGGCTTTATGCGATAAACCGAGCAGAGAACGTCGTTGTTGGACGTCTCTGCTCCGTGTCCGGTTCACCAGATGATTCCAGGTGTGTGATGAGTTTCATTGTTTACTCCAGGAGCTGCACGCTGGCGAGGGGCGCTTTCAGCCGTCTGATCCGGCCCGGTTTAACGTCCCGCTGTCCCGATGCGGGGCAGCATTATCAGCCCAGTACATCCCATCAGGACAGCAGGTCATCAAACCACCGTTCAGACACCGGGACCGGACACAGATCACAGTTTGTCCTCCGAGGTTCTCCTGGTTCTTCTGAGTGTTTCCCGTCCTGTCAGAAAACGTGTGTCTGTGTCATGACATGAGTCGCTCTGATTGGTTGCTGCCCCGCATCAAGGCGGCAAAGTTCAGATGTTCCAGCTCTGCGGTCTGCCACCCTTGTTAAACACGCAAAATCTCAAAACTCGATGCACAAAATGCGTCCAGACGCGCCGCAGGGTTTTCGACGCCCCTAAGACGCACGTCGGCCATTGACTTTGCATGTAAACCAGACGCCCTTGATGCCCAAATCAGAGTGGTATCTTTAGGTTTTATACCGCAATCACAGAGATGGAGGGAGTGCAGATCAAACGGGATCAGTGGACGGATGTGATCCCAGCAGAACTGGACCTGGTCAATTCAACCAAATTGAGACATGCTGGAGACTCAAAACTGACAACCAAAGGAGCACAGACTAGTTTTCACCGATTTTAACTGTCCCAGATTTTTCGATTTGGATATAAACCCACATTTTCTTTAAAAAAGAAATAAAATTTCCAGGTAAATGATGGTGAATTTCATAAATTCTTAAAGCTTCACTGTTTTTGTTGTGAAGCAATATCTCTGGATGCTTTAACAACAATGAGGTTTCAGAGGCCATTAAAACATCCTTCAGACTACACAAAGAAACAGAGCAGTGCTTTCAGACAATGCTTTCCCATTATTCAGCGACAGCATTAAATTTTGTCCCTGGATGGGAGAGACTGAGGAGAAG
The DNA here is from genome assembly GCA_023101725.1 of Atherinomorus stipes. Taxonomy (NCBI): domain Eukaryota; kingdom Metazoa; phylum Chordata; class Actinopteri; order Atheriniformes; family Atherinidae; genus Atherinomorus; species Atherinomorus stipes. The sequence continues at coordinate 34,579 of JALJCO010011430.1, read as the reverse complement.
AAAACAGGGGTCAACGGTTTCTGGTTTCTAAATTCACTGGGATTCTTTGTAGCTGAAGAGCATCATGACGGCCTGTCACTCAACAACATTCAATTGTCCCGCAGAGATTTGGATGACTGGATCGATCAATATGGTTTCACAGAATATAATAGAATGGTTCCTAAAATTATTATTTATTTCCTCTTTTTTCTGCCTTTGGATTTTTTCCAAAGCTGTCCCACTTAAATCTGTACAGAGGCCAAAAAAACAAACCCAAACACAGAAAACATCCCATGATGCTGGAAATAACTGACTGGTATGAACGCGTTTTATTTCCATGCAGCTTCATGACAGTTGGAGTTCTGCAGTTTGTGTTACAGGAAAGAAGAAGAAGTCGGGAATGGAAGAGGATTTTAGTGAACGCTGCAAGTTTGGTCCAAGTTAAAGTCCCAGAAAGACAACTACGGTTATCCAGGATTCCCACTCTCTTGTTGAAGTTATTTTCCAGGACTTTTCCAACTGCTACAGTACGAGTCAAGTTATCACAACATAGATTAATAAATTCCAGCCAAAGCTTTTGGAGACGTGTTCTACAGTTGTAGCTTATATTTTGTACAATGATATAGCAGAGATGAAGCAGCAAGCGAGGTAGCGCCAAAACAGTAATGAAGTAGCGACGAAGTAGCGACGAAGTACCGACGAAGCAGCGTGGAAGTAGTAACAAAGCAGCGACAAAATAGCAACAAAGCAGTAATAAGCAGCGATGGCGAAGCAGAGACGAAGAAGCAGCGACAAAGAAGAGCGACGAAGAAGCAGCGACAAAGAAGCAGAGACGAAGAAGCAGCGACGAAGAAGCAGCGACGAAGAAGCAGCGACGAAGAAGCAGCGACGAAGAAGCAGCGACGAAGAAGCAGCGACGAAGAAGCAGCGACGAAGAAGCAGCGACGAAGAAGCAGAGACGAAGAAGCAGCGACAAAGAAGCAGCGACAAAGAAGCAGCGACAAAGAAGCAGCGACCAAGAAGCAGCGACAAAGAAGCAGCGACGAAGAAGCAGCGACAAAGAAGCAGCGACGAAGAAGCAGCGACGAAGAAGCAGCGACGAAGAAGCAGCGACAAAGAAGCAGCGACGAAGAAGCAGCGACGAAGAAGCAGCGACGAAGAAGCAGCGACGAAGAAGCAGCGGCGAAGAAGCAGCGACGAAGAAGCAGCGACGAAGAAGCAGCGACAAAGAAGCAGCGACAAAGAAGCAGCGACAAAGAAGCAGCGACGAAGCAGCGGCGAAGCAGCGGCGAAGCAGCGGCGAAGCTGCGGCGAAGAAGCAAAGAAGCAGCGACGAAGAAGCGGCAAAGAAGCAAAGAAGCAGCGACGAAGAGGCAGCGATGAAAAAGCAGTGACGATTAAGCAGTGACGAAGCAGCGACAAAGTAGCGACATGGTAGCGAAGAAGCAGCGACGAAGAAGCAGTGATGACGAAGCGATGACGAAGCAGCGACAAAGCAGCAGAGTCACACACATTTTCCAGTTGTTCATTGCTGTGGTTTTGACGTGGGCTTCTTCCAACACGAATGGACAGAAAGCCTGAGACCGGAGGGACAGCCTCACCTCGTTGTGGGGTAATCCAGCGGCAGAAAAGATTGGGATCTTCTGTCCTCTCGCGATGCTGTTCATGCCATCGATGGCTGAGATGCCGGTCTGGATCATCTCCTCGGGGTAGATACGGCACTGAGGATTAATGGGCTGACCTGGACCAACATGACGACACTGTTAGCTGACTGTCATTCGTTTCCCACCGTCATTCTAAACCGTTCTTGGTTAGTAGAGTAAAGGTGAACTGTGAGGGCTACAAAGATGTACAGTATGACTTTAAAAGTCAAAGTTTGTAGCAGTTACTGACCAACTTACAACCCCAACTCCAGAAAAGTTGGGACACGAACACAGACAGAATGCAATGATTTCTCATTCTCATCAACATGTTTTATTCCCGGAAAACAAACATGATAAAACTGAGACATTTGATGAATAAATATTCACTGATGGTGAATCTGACGGCAACATCACGTCTGAAAAAGCAGTTCCAGGGTGACGTTTACCATCATGTAGCATCACGTTTCACAATTTCTGCTTTCATGAAGTGTTTTCTATAGGTGAAAAGTCTGAACTGCAGGCAGACCAGTTTAGCAGCCGGACTCTAGACTGCAGGCAGACCAGTTCAGCAGCCGGACTCTGGACTGCAGGCAGACCAGTTCAGCAGCCGGACTCTGGACTGCAGGCAGACCAGTTCAGCAGCAGGACTCTGGACTGCAGGCAGACCAGTTCAGCAGCCGGACTCTGGACTGCAGGCGGACCAGTTCAGCAGCCGGACTCTGGACTGCAGGCAGACCAGTTCAGCAGCCGGACTCTGGACTGCAGGCAGACCAGTTCAGCAGCCGGACTCTGGACTGCAGGCGGTCCAGTTCAGCAGCCGGACTCTGGACTGCAGGCAGACCAGTTCAGCAGCAGGACTCTGGACTGCAGGCGGACCAGTTCAGCAGCAGGACTCTGGACTGCAGGCAGACCAGTTCAGCAGCCGGACTCTGGACTGCAGGCAGACCAGTTCAGCAGCCGGACTCTGGACTGCAGGCAGACCAGTTCAGCAGCCGGACTCTGGACTGCAGGCAGACCAGTTCAGGAGCCGGACTCTGGACTGCAGGCAGTCCAGTTCAGCAGCCGGACTCTGGACTGCAGGCAGACCAGTTCAGCAGCCGGACTCTGGACTGCAGGCAGACCAGTTCAGCAGCCGGACTCTGGACTGCAGGCAGACCAGTTCAGGAGCCGGACTCTGGACTGCAGGCAGACCAGTTCAGCAGCCGGACTCTGGACTGCAGGCAGACCAGTTCAGCAGCAGGACTCTGGACTGCAGGCAGACCAGTTCAGCAGCAGGACTCTGGACTGCAGGCGGACCAGTTCAGCAGCCGGACTCTGGACTGCAGGCGGACCAGTTCAGCAGCCGGACTCTGGACTGCAGGCGAACCAGTTCAGCAGCCGGAAACTGGACTGCAGGCAGACCAGTTCAGCAGCCGGACTCTGGACTGCAGGCAGTCCAGTTCAGCAGCCGGACTCTGGACTGCAGGCAGTCCAGTTCAGCAGCCGGACTCTGGACTGCAGGCAGTCCAGTTCAGCAGCCGGACTCTGGACTGCAGGCAGACCAGATCAGCAGCCGGACTCTGGACTGCAGGCAGACCAGTTCAGCAGCCGGACTCTGGACTGCAGGCGGACCAGTGGATGGTGGTGGTTCTGATCTATGTGGTCCGGACGGATGGTGGTGGTTCTGGATCCTGTAGGCGGTCCAGTTCGGATGGTGGTGACTCTGGACCTGCAGGCAGACCAGATCAGCAGCCGGAGGTCTCTGGATCCTTGCAGGCAGACCAGTTCAGCAGCAGTGACTCTGGATCCTGCAGGCAGACCAGTTCAGCAGCCGGACTCTGGATCCTGCAGGTGGTCCAGATTCAGCAGCCGGACTCTGGATCTGCAGGCAGACCAGATCAGCAGCCGGACTCTGGATCCTGTAGGCAGTCCAGTTCAGCAGCCGGACTCTGGACTGCAGGCAGTCCAGTTCAGCAGCCGGACTCTGGACTGCAGGCAGTCCAGTTCAGCAGCCGGACTCTGGACTGCAGGCGGACCAGTTCAGCAGCTGAACTTTTCTGCTGTTTGCAGCAATGCTGCTGTGATGGATGCTGTATGTGGTCCAGACGGATGGTGGTGGTTCTGGATCCTGCATGTGGTCCAGAGAGGACAGATGGTGGTGGTTCTGGATCCTGTATGTGGTCCAGACGGATGGTGGTGGTTCTGGATCCTGGTCACATCTGGCTTCTCCTCTGCGTTTGTGGATTTCAGGGTGAACTGTGTTCTCAGACGGATTTCTGGAGTCTTCCTGAGTCCATCAGTGGTTTCTGGAACTCCTTCACAGGTCTGCTGCTACCTTCAGATTCACAATCAGCTCATATTTTCCATCAAAAGGTAAAATGTCTCAGTTTCATCATCTGTTGAGGGGATTTATAACCATTAAATTCTGGTGTCAGGGTCATCAGATTATTTAAAAAATATAAACTTCTACTTAAGATTTGTATAATTTGACAGTTTTCCTGCATATTTAAAGTACATGTTCTTGAATGGGAATTCTGGCAGAAATGATCTACAAGTCATGAATAATATTCCACTCATCAAACAGAAAAAAGGTTCTAGGTCATACCCATGATGTCCAGGTAATCCTCGGCCAGAACGATGGGCCCACGGTCGATGGGTTTACCCGATCCGTTGAACACGCGTCCTGAAAGGAAAGAAATGGCTTCTCCATTAAACCAACGCAATATAAATCAAATTATCGTTTGGATAAATATCTGATTAATGTGGAAGTTAAAGGCTAAAATCATCATTTAAAATGTTTCTGATTTATTCTGTTCCGCGTCAGTCTCCTAACAGATACTGTTAGCAGAGCTCTGATGGCTCTCATCTAACCTACAAACCTACAAGCAGACTTAATTAGAAACTCAGGGACATGATTGATGATACTTCAGGAACAAAAACAGCTTCACTTCCGGCTTGTCTGTAACCTTGTGCTGTACTGAGATAATCACACTCATTAAGCTGTTCAAGATCATTCCAGTAAAACGATGATTCAGTTTTTAACTCTAGTTAATTTGGCAGGAAAGAGAGAAATGCAGCACTCAGGCTTCTGCACGCCGAACCGATGACATCACGGCAGCTGAGCCATCAGCTGATCGTACCCAGCATGTCTTCAGACACCGGAGTGCGCAGGATGTCGCCGGTGAACTCGCACGCCGTTTTCTTGGCATCGATGCCCGACGTTCCCTCAAACACCTGAAACGAAAGCAGAGCAGCAATTCTGAGTTCATGTGGGAGTATGAAAAAATGACTTAATCCCAGTCAGGATCAGGAACCTTTAATCCCAGTCAGCATCTCAAACCTTTAATCCCAGTCAGGATCAGAACCTTTAATCCCAGTCAGGATCAGAACCTTTAATCCCAGTCAGGATCAGAACCTTTAATCCCAGTCAGGATCAGAACCTTTGATCCCAGTCAGGATCAGAACATTTAATCCCAGTCAGGATCAGAACCTTTAATCCCAGTCAGCATCAGAACCTTTAATCCCAGTCAGCATCAGAACCTTTAATCCCAGTCAGCATCTAAAACCTTTAATCCCAGTCAGGATCAGAAGCTTTAATCCCAGTCAGCATCTAAAACCTTTAATCCCAGTCAGCATCAGAACCTTTAATCCCAGTCAGGATCAGAACCTTTAATCCCAGTCAGGATCAGAACCTTTAATCCCAGTCAGGATCAGAACCTTTAATCCCAGTCAGCATCAGAACCTTTAATCCCAGTCAGGATCAGAACCTTTAATCCCAGTCAGCATCTAAAACCTCTAATCCCAGTCAGGATCAGAACCTTTAATCCCAGTCAGCATCAGAACCTTTAATCCCAGTCAGCATCAGAACCTTTCAGTCAGGATCAGAACCTTTAATCCCAGTCAGCATCAGAACCTTTAATCCCAGTCAGCATCAGAACCTTTAATCCCAGTCAGGATCAGAACCTTTAATCCCAGTCAGCATCAGAACCTTTAATCCCAGTCAGCATCAAAACCTTTAATCCCAGTCAGGATCAGAACCTTTAATCCCAGTCAGGATCAGAACCTTTAATCCCAGTCAGCATCAGAACCTTTAATCCCAGTCAGGATCAGAACCTTTAATCCCAGTCAGCATCTAGAACCTTTACCCAGTCAGGATCAGAACCTTTAATCCCAGTCAGGATCAGAACCTTTAATCCCAGTCAGGATCAGAACCTTTAATCCCAGTCAGCATCTAAAACCTTTAATCCCAGTCACTATCAGAACCTTTAATCCCAGTCAGGATCAGAACCTTTAATCCCAGTCAGGATCAGAACCTTTAATCCCAGTCAGGATCAGAACCTTTAATCCCAGTCAGCATCAGAACCTTTAATCCCAGTCAGCATCAGAACCTTTAATCCCAGTCAGCATCAGAACCTTTAATCCCAGTCAGCATCAGAACCTTTAATCCCAGTCAGCATCTAGAACCTTTAATCCCAGTCAGGATCAGAACCTTTAATCCCAGTCAGCATCAGAACCTTTAATCCCAGTCAGCATCAGAACCTTTAATCCCAGTCAGCATCAGAACCTTTAATCCCAGTCAGCATCTAGAACCTTTAATCCCAGTCAGGATCAGAACCTTTAATCCCAGTCAGCATCAGAACCTTTAATCCCAGTCAGGATCAGAACCTTTAATCTCAGTCAGCATCAGAACCTTTAATCCCAGTCAGCATCAGAACCTGTAATCCCAGTCAGCATCAGAACCTTCAATCCCAGTCATCATCAGAACCCCTTTCATAACAAAAACAGGTGTTGCAGTCAAGTGGATTTCTGCAAACTTGCACAAGAACCTAAAATCACATGTTACATGTCCCGTTGGGGGCGTGCACATGTTCTGAGGCATGTTGTGACCTCCATGATGCACTTAGCAGAAAAATAATCAACACGTCAGATGCATCTGGCCTTTCTGCTGCTTTGGGTGTTCAGGCTGGAGAGTCAAAGGTTTAAAGTCATTTTTATGATGATGCAGAGGAGTTTTAAAGGTTGAAATGAACAGTAAAGCTGTGAAGTACTGCAGTGAAAGTGAAACCAGAGGAAAGAGAAAACAGTTGGGATTCCTAAAGAGAGCCTGATGGTTGATGTTTCCAGCTTCTCATTGGTCAGTTGTCACTTTCCATTCCTCACCTGGACGACGGCCTTGCTACCAATCACCTCCAGGACCTGCCCACTCCTCTTGGTGCCGTCCGGGAGGGTCAGATGGACAATTTCAGCATATCTGGGGAACTAAATCAAACAATTTTAACACGTTTAGATTAGAAAACACAACCACACCCCCAACACAAGATAAAACCAAATGTGGGTTCAGACTTCTGAGAACAGCTGGATAAAGTACAAGTAGCTATGTGAGGATGGAGTCTTACCTTCACGTTGTCCAGGATGACCAGAGGTCCATTTACACCCGACACGGTGGAGTAGGCTGAAAGAGGGAAAAGCTTTCATCAACTTTCAACACTCGGCAAGTAACAAGGAAAGAAAACAAAGTCAAGTGTTGGGAACGATTTCAGAGGTTCGGCTTCACAGGCTGAAAGAAGACGGTGTTCGTGAATACAGGGTATACACTGGCATGACCGCTTTTGGTTTTTTGCTCCTTTTTCTTACACAGATGCAAGGTTGAATGAAGTTTATTGTAAATGTACAATAACTGGGTTAAGCATAATGTTGTGGCGAGGCACAGTGGAGGCAGCATCACGATGTGGGGAGGCACATGGGTGGCAGCATCGTGGTGTGGCAAGGCATGGGGGTGGCAGCAACATGATGTGGAGAGGCACGATGGTGGCAGCATCGTGGTGTGGCGAGAAACTGTGGTGGCAGCATCATGATGTAGCGAGGCACGGTGGTGGCAGCATCATGATGTGGCTAGGCATGGTGGTGGCAGCATCATGGTGTGGTGAGGCATGGTGGTGGCAGCATCATGATATGGCGAGGCACAGTGGTGGCAGGATCATGATATGGCGAGGCATGGTGGTGGGAGCATCATGGTGTGGCGAGGCGCGGTGGTGGCAGCATCATGATATGGCGAGGCACAGTGGTGGCAGGATCATGATATGGTGAGGCATGGTGGTGGGAGCATCATGGTGTGGCGAGGCACGGTGGTGGCAGCATCATGATATGGTGAGGCACGGTGGTGGCAGCATCATGGTGTGGCGAGGCACGGTGGTGGCAGCATCATGGTGTGGCGAGGAGCGGTGGTGGCAGCATCATGATATGGTGAGGCATGGTGGTGCCAGCATCATGGTGTGGCGAGGCACGGTGGTGGCAGCATCATGGTGTGGCGAGGCACGGTGGTGGCAGCATCATGGTGTGGCGAGGCGCGGTGGTGGCAGCATCATAATGTGGTGAGGCATGGTGGCGGCAGCATCATCATATGGTGAGGCACGGTGGTGGCAGCATCATGTTGTGGCGAGGCACGGTGGTGGCAGCATCATGGTGTGGCGAGGCATGGTGGTGGCAGCATCATGGTGTGGCGAGGCATGGTGGTGGCAGCATCATGGTGTGGTGAGGCACGGTGGTGGCAGCATCATGGTGTGGTGAGGCACGGTGGTGGCAGCATCATGGTGTGGTGAGGCATGGTGGTGGCAGCATCATGGTGTGGTGAGGCATGGTGGTGGCAGCATCATGGTGTAGCGAGGCGTGGTGGTGGCACCATCATAGTGTGGCGAGGCACGGTGGTGGCAGCATCATGGTGTGGTGAGGCATGGTGGTGGCAGCATCATGTTGTGGCGAGGCACGGTGGTGGCAGCATCATGGTGTGGCGAGGCACGGTGGTGGCAGCATCATGGTGTGGCGAGGCATGGTGGTGGCAGCATCATGGTGTGGTGAGGCACGGTGGTGGCAGCATCATGGTGTGGTGAGGCACGGTGGTGGCAGCATCATGGTGTGGTGAGGCATGGTGGTGGCAGCATCATGGTGTGGTGAGGCATGGTGGTGGCAGCATCATGGTGTGGCGAGGCGCGGTGGTGGCACCATCATGGTGTGGCGAGGCACGGTGGTGGCAGCATCATGGTGTGGTGAGGCATGGTGGTGGCAGCATCATGATGTGGGAAACTGTTCAGAACTGAGGGATGATGGATGGAGATGATGTCCAGGACGTTCTGAATCTTTCCAGAACGGAGGATCTGAACTCGTTGGAAGGAGATTATAAGTTAGTTTAGTCAACAATAAGTTGAGCTGGTAACTAAATTCCCTACAGCTGACCCATTTTCAGACCTATGGGGCCAGAGACACAGTGACAGGGTGGTGGCGCTGTTGAGTCGCTGGCGTACTCAGAAGTGTACGTTCATGGGGTAAATGAAGAGTGGGGTTTTTCCCAGGATATGTACCCTTTAAAAGGGTTTTCAGCAGAGACCCATAAATGGTTCATAAAGGTTGTCCAACAGGGGCTCCCTTCCTCTGCACATCTGCAGATAGGGGAGGGGTACAAAATGCAAAACCATGAGACTGGAGGAGGGTCGGGTGGGGGTCTGAACATGGTGGCATTGTAACACGGGGTCTTCCATCACGCTCTGGTGTTTCTCTTTATGCTGTGAAGCATCAATCCCGGGGCCGATATCAAAGGTGCAGGAAAACGAGAGCAGGCTGGTGCGAACATAAAGCAGCAACGCTTAGCAGGGTGCAACCAGTATGCCGCTAATTAGGCATGGGCCAACAAAATAAGCTGTCAATGTGCTACAGTACCGCAGCATTTCCCACACACAGCTGCATCCCCCCCCCATTCAGCAGACAGGCTGTCCCTGTGGAGCAGAGCAGGGACGGCTCACGGCAGCAGAGCACCCGAAGGTCCGAGTAAAAACACACAAATAAGGATTCCACAGATAAAACCCAACATGTGTTTAAGCTGATGTGAAAAAGGTGCGAATGCCGTAAATCAGATCTACTCTGTGTGTCATGAAGTTTCACGTGTCATCATAAAATGCTTAAATCACAAACAACTGTCACAGCAGCGTTGTGAACGTCTACCAGACATTTTCTCCACCGCTCAGCTTCTCTCCCTCGCAGCAGACCAACGGCATCCCCCCCGTCCAGAACACTGCACTGATAAAAAAATAAAATCTGTACACTTGCAGTGAAAAACTGGCAGCTGTTTTTACGCCATGTTTTTACTGTACAATTTGCAGTAAGACTGTAGAGGACATTACGGTACGCCATACTGGCAACCGATAATTCTGCAGTTCACAGCTGTTATTTATTTACTGAATTTTCTTGCAATGATAACAGTTAAAAAAGTACTATACATATATACAGTGTTTATATATATATTTTTTATATCGACAATTTATCGCCCTATAAATTGTGGCAATGTATGGATTATTATGGTATGTCGTTTTAGTAACTGTAGACATGTTTTAGAGGAAAGGAAACTTCAGATCATCGAGATTGGGATCTGGTGAAGATCTAAACGTGTTCTAGAGAAAAAGGAACCTCAGATTATTGAGGTTGGGATCTGGTGAAGATCTAAACATGTATCTAGAGAAAAAGGAACCTCTGATTATTGAGGTTGGGATCTGGTGAAGATATAAACATGTTCTAGAGGAAAGGGAACCTCAGATTATTGAGGTTCGGATCTGGTGAAGATATAAACGTGTTCTAGAGAAAATGGAACCTCAGATTATTGAGGTTGGGATCTGGTGAAGATCTAAACATGTTCTAGAGAAAATGGAACCTCAGATTATTTAGGTTGGGATCTGGTGAAGATCTAAAAATGTTCTAAAGAAAATGGAACCTCAGAATATTGAGGTTGGGATCTGGTGAAGATATAAACATGTTCTAGAGAAAAAGGAACCTCAGATTATTGAGGCTGGGATCTGGTGAAGATCTAAACATGTTCTAGAGGAAAGGGAACCTCAGATTATTGAGGCTGGGATCTGGTGAAGATCTAAAAATGTTCTAGAGGAAAAGGAACCTCAGATTATTGAGGCTGGGATCTGGTGAAGATCTAAAAATGTTCTAGAGGAAAAGGAACCTCAGATTATTGAGGTTCGGATCTGGTGAAGATATAAACATGTTCTAGAGAAAAAGGAACCTCAGATTATTTAGGTTGGGATCTGGTGAAGATCTAAAAATGTTCTAAAGAAAATGGAACCTCAGAATATTGAGGTTGGGATCTGGTGAAGATATAAACATGTTCTAGAGAAAAGAGGAACCTCAGATTATTGAGGCTGGGATCTGGTGAAGATCTAAACATGTTCTAGAGGAAATGGAACCTCAGATTATTGAGGCTGGGATCTGGTGAAGATCTAAAAATGTTCTAGAGGAAAAGGAACCTCAGATTATTGAGGCTGGGATCTGGTGAAGATCTAAAAATGTTCTAGAGGAAAAGGAACCTCAGATTATTGAGGCTGGGATCTGGTGAAGATCTAAAAAATGTTCTAGAGAAAAAGGAACCTCAGATTATTGAGGCTGGGATCTGGTGAAGATATAAACATGTTCTAGAGGAAAAGGAACATCAGATTATTGAGTTTGGGATCTGGTGAAGATCTAAACATGTTCTAGAGGAAAAGGAACCTCAGATTATTGAGGTTGGGATCTGGTGAAGATCTAAACATGTTCTAGAGGAAAGGGAACCTCAGATTATTGAGGTTGGGATCTGGTGAAGATCTAAACATGTTCTAGAGGAAAGGGAACCTCAGATTATTGAGGTTTGGATCTGGTGAAGATCTAAAAATGTTCTAGAGGAAAGGGAACCTCAGATTATTGAGGTTGGGATCTGGTGAAGATCTAAACATGTTCTAGAGGAAAGGGAACCTCAGATTATTGAGGTTTGGATCTGGTGAAGATCTAAAAATGTTCTAGAGGAAGGGAACCTCAGATTATTGAGGTTGGGATCTGGTGAAGATCTAAAAATGTTCTAGAGGAAAGGGAACCTCAGATTATTGAGGTTAGGATCTGGTGAAGATCTAAAAATGTTCTAGAGGAAAGGGAACACATAGATTGCAGAGGTTGGATCCGGTAAAGATCTAAGCGGCATGACTACTTACTCTCCTTGTTCCTGGTCCAACTTTTTCATACATTCCATGTAGTAAAACTTACGATATCGAGTATATTCTAACGTATATTCTGACGTATGTTGGCTGGCTCACACATTTCGGTTTTCTCAGGTGTTATATGAAACTGTTCCACACGGACTTCCTCTCATCCATTCACATGTGGGGCTCGGCCGAAACTGGCTCTACATAGTTTTCCATATTGAATTGGGAAAGAAGACAGGAGGGGGGGGGGGCAGGATAGTTCAAGGTACCCTCTTATGTACAATGTGATGATGAAGTGCATGGTTTGCTCTCTAATTTCACAAGGTAACAACTGCTCAATGGGCTATATGTTCATGAGGTGTGAAGGAGCAACATTTCCCATTAGGTTTGGAAAACTTTCTCCACCCCTCTTTTGCTACTTCAGCTCAAGTGCAGCAGCCCCCTGGCTTGGCATGCAACAGCAGTGTGGGTCACCCTGCAGCCTGTTCAGCTGCCAGAGCCCTTTGTGTACAAAGATGTTAATTGGTCCTAATCTGCCACTAGAAGCTGTTTTGGTAGCCTGACCTCGCACCCTGAAGGACACCTTGGTGTGAAATACTAAAGAGCCCATTCAAGTGCCAAAGAAAAGAGGCACAGAGCATTCCAACACAATTCAATTTCCCAGCTGAAAGAGGGGGGGACTCAAAGGGAGGAGTGGGGGCAGTTGAATGGAGATGGGAGCGCATCATCATTCTGACAGTCAATGAACGCGACAAAGCAGTGGCTGCTGTGATGTGGAGCCCCACAATCACGTCTCAGCCTCTACTTCAAGGTATTCCCACAGTCCCAGTGGACATGGGAAGGCTAACGGCCCAACACGACCAGCCTTCACCCCAACCACACATCTACTGGCTTAATAATCACCGGGGAAAGACTGAGAAACACAACAGCCATTAACTGTCACGTTAACGTCAAATGGGCTCCAACAGACTACAGTTTGGGATTGTTGGGGTCGTTACGGATTCACTTTGCAATGATACAGTCGGCCACGACTTTTAACATAATCCAGTGTTGAAAGAGTTACTGGGAATTGTGACTATTTCGTTCCACTTTTCTTGGCTAATTCAAGACGCCTTAATAATCGTGTGCATTTCAAACCAACTAGCCAGTCCTCACCTGGATTACAATAAACAAACAGCTAACAGCCTCCTATTGGATAATCCCTTCCTGGATGATGTTTCAGCAGCACCGCGTTATCCAGTCCCAACTAGGGCTGGCCGATATGGACCAAATATAATTTTTTTTTTTTTTTTTTTTTTTTTTTTTTTTTTTTTTTTTTTTTTTTTTTTTTTTTTTTTTTTTTTTTTTTTTTTTTTTTTTTTTTTTTTTTTTTTTTTTTTTTTTTTTTTTTTTTTTTTTTTTTTTTTTTTTTTTTTTTTTTTTTTTTTTTTTTTTTTTTTTTTTTTTTTTTTTTTTTTTTCCTTTTTTTTTTTTTTTTAATAATTTATAATAATAATAATATAATTTAAAAAGATCATTTTTATAATGTTCTAGAAAAAAAAGGTCAGAATTCTGACTTTCTTGGAAATTGAAAAAAAAAAAATTCCTGATTTCTTTTTTTTATGTTCTGGAAAAAGTCAGAAATCTGACTTTAATCTCAGAAAAAAAAAAAAATTCAGTGTCCCTAATCCTCTTCCGTAGCCACAAACTCCTTCATTTCACCAATGTTTTGTTACCAAACGTTCATCTTTGTGAGCTCCGAGCGGCTTCGAGTTGCTTATTTGTGGTGCTCCGTCCTTATTTACAGACATTTATGGCGTCGCATTACAGTGACGTCATCAAAGTCGCCGCAGTAAAAATGGTCCAGGTTGAAAAAACAATGAACTTCCCCTTTAAAAACAGCAGCTCACAGGCGGTGCACTTATTAAAATCCACCTCCGGATGGGTTTGTGTGAAGTTGAGGCAAAGTTGCAGGTTTTTTTGGCTTGTTTTGTCACGTCTGATGTGGCACAACCTTCACGAGGCTCCGTGCCCTGGCAGAGTGACGAGATTGAGCTAACCTTCAGAGAAATTCGAACAATAATTATTTGGAAGTTGAGGACAGGACGAACCATTCTGTTTTCCACCGTTTTCATTTTTGGAAGGAAGAAAGAGCTGCAGCGGCTTTTCTTCTGCTTCTGAGCAGGACAATGATGGATTTTTCTTTTCAGTTTGAAAATGGTGCTTTTTACCTCCAACAGAACTATTAAATGATTGGAAACTGTCAAAAATCCTCGTAGTGCTGAGGTGGTTGTAAGCAGCAGCTCTAATCTGATCTGGGTTCAGATCCTGCAGCAGACCTGGAACAGCCCCGGAAAACCAGATCTTCAACCACAACATCAGTTTAACAGTCACGCTTCACCATCATCAGTTTGACTGGATTCAGGATGGATGGATTCATGCTGACAAATCTCTTTTAAAAATCTTTTATTCATGCTTTATTGAGTCCATTTTGACTTTTGCAGTGATCTGCAGGTTTGGGAACCTCAGCATTGCGAACAAAAACAGGCTGGGAAATGTCAAGCTTTCAGGAAGATTGTTGGCGTAGACTTGATTGATCTTAACAACGTTTTTCATGTAAGAGCCACTGAGAAGGCAAAAAGTATCCTGATGACCCACGGATCCCCTACATGCAGAGTTTAGACTCTTACCTACAGAGAAGAGATTTGCTTACGTTAGAAAAGCCAAATCTAACAGATACCTGAGGTCATTTCTCCCATCAGCTGTTGGTTTTTAAAAAGGTAATAGGCGCTTGATGTCATTGCATTGCGTTGTTGGGCTTTTTAAATAAATCAGACAATTGCTGCCTCTCGCTTTTTTTTTTTTTTTTTTTTTTTTAACTATACAGTGTTTAGTTAAAAAAAATATTTATATTCTTTTTAACTAAAAAAAAAAAAAATTATATTCTTTTTAACTAAAAAAAAGAATATAAATATTCTTTTTAGTTTTAAGAATATTTATCAACTATTATAAATATTCTTTAAAAGATTTATATTTAAAAAAATATTCATAATATAATTATAAATATTTATATTATAAATATTATAATATTAATATTATAAATATTCTAATTTATAATATTATATATAAATATTATAATATTTAATTATAATATTTATTATAACTAAATATTATAATTCTTTATAATATTTAAAGAATATTATAAATAGTTTTAATATTCTTCTTAAAACTATTTATAGTTTTAAGAATAAATACAATAAAACTGTCCAGTTTTATTGTATTTATTCTTACTGTTTTATCTCACTGACCATGATGTAATGTAATCTAGGGCAGTGCGATATACTGATATGATATCACGATATATTTACATGACAGAGATATGATATTTACATATATTGTTATATTAGTTGTGCAAATTTTTTTGCTTTATTTTTTCATAATGACCCGGCTGCACCTCGACAGACTACAAAGGGATCACCTGATTATTTAACAAGGGTGGGAAAAAATATTGATGCATTGAATTATCATTATACAGTATTTTCATTTGCTGATACCATATCTATATTTGAAAGCGTGGTATTGATCTATTTTATTAATGAAATCTGCAAGATATTATCGTTTTGTAACAAAATCTCATGAGATTTCACGAAATAGCATAAGATTTCATAACAGAACAATGAAATCTCTCGGTATTTCGTGAAATCTCATGAGACTTTGTAACAAAATAATGATATCTCGCAAAATTTCATTAACAAAATAGATCAACATCGCGCTTTTAAATGTAGATATAGTATATATTCAGACATATAGAAAATACTGTATAATGATAATTCAGTGCATTAATATTTCATTTTGCCCACCCTTATTAGAATAATCAGGTGATCCCTGTTGTATTCTGTCGAGGTGCAGCCGGGTCATTATGAAAAAAAAAAAAGCGTTTTTTTTTTTAATGATGATGTCACTCCATCTCTGGCCACATCACTTCCTCAGAAAAACATCTAAAAGTAAAGAACGTCGGTGATCAGGTCTGGATCAAGTCTGGATCAGGTCTGGATCAGGTCTGGATCAGGTCTGAATCAGGTCTGGATCAGGTCTGGATCAGGTCTGGATCAGGTCTGGATCAGGTCTGGATCAGGTCTGAATCAGGTCTGGATCAGGTCTGAATCAGGTCTGGATCAGGTCTGAATCAGGTCTGGATCAGGTCTGGATCAGGTCTGGATCAGGTCTGGATCAGGTCTGGATCAGGTCTGAATCAGGTCGGGATCAGGTCGGGATCAGGCCTGGATCAGGTCGGGATCAGGTCGGGATCAGGCCTGGATCAGGTCGGGATCAGGTCTGGATCAGGTCGGGATCAGGTCTGGATCAGGCCTGGATCAGGTCGGGATCAGGTCTGGATCAGGTCGGGATCAGGTCTGGATCAGGCCTGGATCAGGTCTGGATCAGGCCTGGATCAGGTCTGGATCAGGTCTGGATCAGGTCGGGATCAGGCCTGGATCAGGTCTGGATCAGGTCGGGATCAGGTCGGGATCAGGCCTGGATCAGGTCGGGATCAGGTCTGGATCAGGTCGGGATCAGGTCTGGATCAGGCCTGGATCAGGCCTGGATCAGGTCGGGATCAGGTCGGGATCAGGTCGGGATCAGGCCTGGATCAGGTCGGGATCAGGTCTGGATCAGGTCGGGATCAGGCCTGGATCAGGTCTGGATCAGGTCTGGATCAGGCCTGGATCAGGCCTGGATCAGGCCTGGATCAGGCCGGGATCAGGCCGGGATCAGGTCTGGATCAGGTCTGAATCAGGTCTGAATCAGGTCTGGATCAGGTCTGGATCAGGTCTGGATCAGGTCTGGATCAGGTCTGAATCAGGTCTGGATCAGGTCTGGATCAGGTCTGGATCAGGTCTGGATCAGGTCTGAATCAGGTCTGGATCAGGTCTGGATCAGGTCTGGATCAGGTCTGGATCAGGTCTGAATCAGGCCTGGATCAGGCCTGGATCAGGTCTGAATCAGGTCTGAATCAGGTCTGGATCAGGTCTGGATCAGGTCTGGATCAGGTCTGGATCAGGTCTGGAATCAGGCCTGGATCAGGTCGGGATCAGGTCTGGATCAGGCCTGGATCAGGTCGGGATCAGGCCTGGATCAGGTCGGGATCAGGTCGGGATCAGGCCTGGATCAGGTCGGGATCAGGTCTGGATCAGGTCGGGATCAGGTCTGGATCAGGCCTGGATCAGGCCGGGATCAGGTCTGGATCAGGCCTGGATCAGGTCGGGATCAGGCCGGGATCAGGCCTGGATCAGGTCGGGATCAGGTCGGGATCAGGCCTGGATCAGGTCGGGATCAGGTCTGGATCAGGTCGGGATCAGGCCTGGATCAGGTCTGGATCAGGTCTGGATCAGGTCGGGATCAGGCCTGGATCAGGCCTGGATCAGGTCTGGATCAGGTCTGAATCAGGTCTGGATCAGGCCGGGATCAGGCCGGGATCAGGGGATCAGGTCTGATCAGGTCTGGATCAGGTCTGGATCAGGTCTGGATCAGGTCTGGATCAGGTCGGGATCAGGTCGGGATCAGGTCTGGATCAGGTCTGGATCAGGTCTGGATCAGGTCTGGATCAGGCCTGGATCAGGTCTGAATCAGGTCTGAATCAGGCCTGGATCAGGTCTGGATCAGGTCTGGATCAGGTCTGGATCAGGTCTGGATCAGGTCTGGATCAGGTCTGGATCAGGTCTGGATCAGGTCTGGATCAGGTCGGGATCAGGTCTGGATCAGGTCTGGATCAGGTCGGGATCAGGTCTGGATCAGGCCTGGATCAGGTCTGGATCAGGTGGTCTGCATGTTGGTGGTGTGCAGAGACCTCTGAGAATCTGGTCCCAGACTCAAGTGTGTCTGTTACTATCAGGGCTGAACGATTTGGGGAAAAAAATCTAATTGTGATTTTTTTCATCAATATTGCAACTGTGATTTAAAATGTGATGTTTTTTATCGTGATATTGAACACTGAAATATCACGATATTTCGTGATATTTCAGTGTTTTTCCCCCCCAACCCAAAGCTCACACAGAACATCCTAAAAGAAACTGTCTTTAGAAGTTTTAAAGTCTCTAAAAAAGTTTGGGGTTTTTTAGACTTTAGAAACAGCGTCCTGATCGGTTAAATATGGGTGGGGTGGCATATGTCCGATACTCAGTTTGAAGGCCGATACCGATAGGGGGCCGATTATATTGTGCATCCCTAGTTCCTACAGTCCAAAAGCACCTAATTTAACTGTGTTGATAACACCACACCGGCGCTCCATGCCCCCCAGCTCGTCGACCCCCGGCGTACGGCCGCTAACTAGCTTCACATGCTGCAGCCGTTGTGTTGAGGCTGAACCACACACACATTTCCCAACATGAATCTCGTGTCTGATGCAGAACTGTCCGTCTTACACAACTTCTCTAAAATGAAGGACGGGATCCTGTGATGAGCTGAACCACGAACACGGCAGCCGTTCATGAGGATTGGTTTCTCCCCGTGCAGCAGACAGAAACCCTGTTAAACCCTTAGCCTACATTTTAATGTCTTTTCATGAAGAGAATGGCAAACGCCCACGGGAGCCTTTTTTCCCACTGACAAGCTAGCTGCTTAAGCCTAATTAGAATGTGGATTATGGAAGTGTTTCAGAAATCACATTGATTTTATAGAAATGACTTTCATAGTGACAGATGAGACATTTGTTTATCATGACTACATTATTACCAATAATTAAATCTTCACAATGAAGTATAGTGCCTTGCTCCTTGTCTTTTCATAGCACTAAATGACAGAATGCACCGCTAAAACAAAGACGAGCCATTTCGTGGGCTAATGGCTTTTGTCGCATTTGACATGACAGAGACAAAGGCCTCTTAAAAGAAAAGACTAGGTCTGATGAAAATCCCTTTATTTGTTTATTTTCTGCTCCGTCTCGGCACGGCTTTTCAATAGCTGCTTCTCTTAGAGCTCTGTCAAATCAGCGGTGATGAAAAGCACCTCAACGCCGTGATCTTATAGGCTGATGGCTGCCGGCTAAATGGCCATACCAATCTAAATCTGACATTTCCTACATTTGCTAACGGGATGTCGCTTATGGGGATATTTATAAGAAAATCAAACATCTCTGAAAGCCGCGTAATTGTCCACAAACTGCTGCAGAATCGTCATAGTTCATGTGATGCATTTTTAACAGGAAAGGATTCGTTTTATCTTTAGATATTTTTGACAAACGTGTGCGTGAACGCAGCGTGCAGTAAAACCAGGAAGCCTCCTTCAGCCATGTTACTCCGTCTCACACATTTCCAGGGAGCATCATTGTCTCACTGCTGAGCAGCAGTCACATTCTCAACACCATTTTTGTGCATCATTTACATTTTTGCACAAAGAAAGCCTCAATTTGAGCAAGAAGATTAAGTCCATGTAGACATGTTTGCACCTATACGGAAGAGGAAAAGGGCCACTGAGGGAAAAAAAAGATTTCTGATAAAAACAAGTCAGAATTCTGACTTTTAGGAAATTGGGGGGAAAAAAACTTGGAAAAAAAAAGATAAATAAATAAATAAATGCAGAAAAAAAGTCAAAATTCTGACTTTTTCATAAATTAAAAATAAATTTCCGGAAAAAACTAAATTAAATGTTTTTTTTTCCTTCAGTGTCCCTCATCCTCCTCCGTGCTCCCGTCTGTGTAGATGTACGAGGATAAAACCTTCCCTCAGCTATGAGTTGCTAGTTTTAATTAGGACTCCCACGAGTAGTCGATTAATTGGGATTATGTCGACTATCAGAATAGTTGGCAACTAATTTCATAACTGAATAATTGTTTGTTTTTCCTCTCAGCATTGCAGCTGTACGTCCAGCTGCTCTGTCCGTTTTTCTGTCTTTGATGCTCGTGCAGATTCGTAGTTTTCAGGGTCAGTTTTTTAATTGTATACTGACACAAACAAACACACACAGAAAACCTCCATCAGGACCAGAACCAGGAAGGAAAACCTCCATCAGGACCAGAACCAGGAAGAAAACCTCCATCAGGACCAGAACCAGGAAGGAAAACCTTCCATCAGGACCAGAACCAGGAAGAAAACCTCCATCAGAACCAGAACCAGGAAAGAAAACCTCCATCAGAACCAGAACCAGGAAGGAAAACCTCCATCAGGACCAGAACCAGGAAGGAAAACCTCCATCAGAACCAGAACCAGGAAGGAAAACCCCCATCAGGACCAGAACCAGGAGGAAAACCTCCATCAGAACCAGAACCAGGAAAGAAAACCTCCATCAGGACCAGAACCAGGAGGAAAACCTCCATCAGAACCAGAACCAGGAAGGAAAACCTCCATCAGAACCAGAACCAGGAAGGAAAACCTCCATCAGAACCAGAACCAGGAAGGAAAACCTCCATCAGGACCAGAACCAGGAAGGAAAACCTCCATCAGGACCAGAACCAGGAAGGAAAACCTCCATCAGGACCAGAACCAGGAAGGAAAACCTCCATCAGGACCAGAACCGGGAAGGAAAACCTCCATCAGGACCAGAACCAGGAGGAAAACCTCCATCAGGACGAAACAAGGAGGAAAACCTCCATCAGGACCAGAACCAGGAAGGAAAACCTCCATCAGGACCAGAACCAGGAAGGAAAACCTCCATCAGGACCAGAACCAGGAAAGGAAAAACCTCCATCAGGACCAGAACCAGGAAGGAAAACCTCCATCAGGATCAGAACCAGGAAGGAAAACCTCCATCAGAACCAGAACCAGGAAGGAAAACCTCCATCAGGACCAGAATCAGAACCAGGAAGAAAAACCTCCATCAGGACCAGAACCAGGAAGGAAAACCTCCATCAGGACCAGAACCAGGAAGAAAACCTCCATCAGGACCAGAACCAGGAAGGAAAACCCCCATCAGAACCAGAACCAGGAAGGAAAACCTCCATCAGGACCAGAACCAGGAAGGAAAACCTCCATCAGGACCAGAACCAGGAAGGAAAACCTCCATCAGGACCAGAACCAGGAAGGAAAACCTCCATCAGGACCAGAACCAGGAAGGAAAACCTCCATCAGGACCAGAACCAGGAAGGAAAACCTCCATCAGGACCAGAACCAGGAAGGAAAACCTCCATCAGGATCAGAACCAGGAAGGAAAACCTCCATCAGGACCAGAACCAGGAAGGAAAACCTCCATCAGGACCAGAACCAGGAGGGAAAACCTCCATCAGAACCAGAACCAGGAAGAAAAACCTCCATCAGGACCAGAACCAGGAAGGAAAACCTCCATCAGGACCAGAACCAGGAAGGAAAACCTCCATCAGGACCAGAACCAGGAAGGAAAACCTCCATCAGGACCAGAACCAGGAAGGAAAACCTCCATCAGGACCAGAACCAGGAAGGAAAACCTCCATCAGGACCAGAACCAGGAAGGAAAACCTCCATCAGGACCAGAACCAGGAAGGAAAACCTCCATCAGGACCAGAACCAGGAAGGAAAACCTCCATCAGGACCAGAACCAGGAGGAAAACCTCCATCAGGACCAGAACCAGGAAGGAAAACCTCCATCAGGACCAGAACCAGGAAGAAAACCTCCATCAGGACCAGAACCAGGAAGGAAAACCTCCATCAGGACCAGAACCAGGAAGGAAAACCTCCATCAGGACCAGAACCAGGAAGAAAACCTCCATCAGGACCAGAACCAGGAAGGAAAACCTCCATCAGGACCAGAACCAGGAAGGAAAACCTCCATCAGGACCAGAACCAGGAAGGAAAACCTCCATCAGGACCAGAACCAGGAAGAAAAACCTCCATCAGGACCAGAACCAGGAAGGAAAACCTCCATCAGGACCAGAACCAGGAAGGAAAACCTCCATCAGGACCAGAACCAGGAAGAAAACCTCCATCAAGACCAGAACCAGGAAGAAAACCTCCATCAGGACCAGAACCAGGAAGGAAAACCTCCATCAGGACCAGAACCAGGAAGGAAAACCTCCATGAGGACCAGAACCAGGAAGGAAAACCTCCATCAGGACCAGAACCAGGAAGAAAAACCTCCATCAGGACCAGAACCAGGAAGGAAAACCTCCATCAGGACCAGAACCAGGAAGAAAACCTCCATCAGGACCAGAACCAGGAAGGAAAACCTCATCAGGACCAGAACCAGGAAGGAAAACCTCCATCAGGACCAGAACCAGGAAGGAAAACCTCCATCAGGACCAGAACCAGGAAGGAAAACCTCCATCAGGACCAGAACCAGGAAGGAAAACCTCCATCAGGACCAGAACCAGGAAGGAAAAACCTCCATCAGGACCAGAACCAGGAAGGAAAACCTCCATCAGGACCAGAACCAGGAAGGAAAACCTCCATCAGGACCAGAACCAGGAAGAAAAACCTCCATCAGGACCAGAACCAGGGAGGAAAACCTCCATCAGGACCAGAACCAGGAAGGAAAACCTCCATCAGGACCAGAACCAGGAAGGAAAACCTCCATCAGGACCAGAACCAGGAAGGAAAACCTCCATCAGGACCAGAACCAGGAAGGAAAACCTCCATCAGGACCAGAACCAGGAAGGAAAACCTCCATCAGGACCAGAACCAGGAAGGAAAACCTCCATCAGGACCAGAACCAGGAAGGAAAACCTCCATCAGGACCAGAACCAGGAAGGAAAACCTCCATCAGGACCAGAACCAGGAAGGAAAACCTCCATCAGGACCAGAACCGGGAGGAAAACCTCCATCAGGACCAGAACCAGGAAGGAAAACCTCCATCAGGACCAGAACCAGGAAGGAAAACCTCTACCAGGACCAGAACCAGGAGGAAAACCTCCATCAGAACCAGAACCAGGAAGGAAAACCTCCATCAGGACCAGAACCAGGAAGAAAAACCTCCATCAGGACCAGAACCAGGAAGGAAAACCTCCATCAGGACCAGAACCAGGAAGGAAAACCTCCATCAGGATCAGAACCAGGAAGAAAAACCTCCATCAGGACCAGAACCAGGAAGGAAAACCTCCATCAGGACCGGAACCAGGAAGGGAAAAACCTCCATCAGGACCAGAACCAGGAAGGAAAACCTCCATCAGGACCAGAACCAGGAAGGAAAACCTCCATCAGGACCAGAACCAGGAGGAAAACCTCCATCAGGACCAGAACCAGGCAGAAAAACCTCCTGGCTGGAGGACCAGAACCAGGGAGGAAAACCTCCATCAGGACCAGAACCAGGAAGGAAAATCTCCATCAGAACCAGAACCAGGAAGGAAAACCTCCATCAGGACCACAACCAGGAAGAAAACCTCCATCAGGACCAGAACCAGGAAGAAAAACCTCCATCAGGACCAGAACCAGGAAGAAAAACCTCCATCAGGACCAGAACCAGGAAGAAAAGCCTCCTGGCTGGAGGACCAGAACCAGCCGGGTCACCACACACACTGCAACATCAGTGATGTGTCAGAATCG
Organism: Atherinomorus stipes; assembly: GCA_023101725.1. Classification (NCBI taxonomy): domain Eukaryota; kingdom Metazoa; phylum Chordata; class Actinopteri; order Atheriniformes; family Atherinidae; genus Atherinomorus; species Atherinomorus stipes. The sequence goes on along the minus strand of JALJCO010011430.1, from coordinate 11,557 downwards.
CACCAGCAGCCTCCAGCAGGTCCGTGAGATGATTGGCTGTAAATTGCCGCCTCTCCATCAGAACGGCTGCTGCTGGTTGATAATGTGTTTGATCAGAGAAAAAGGCAACAACAGAATTAGAGAAATGGTTGGATGTTTTTCAGGACAGGGGTTCATCACATGTTGCATCCTCTCTGCTCATTTCTCCAACGGCCTCAGCCCCATTAAGTCATTTCCTTCCAGTTTGCTGAGAGGCTTTTAGTCCTCGCTTACCTCTCTGACACTTGCACAAAGAAAGAAAAGAAAAAGACATCACCTTTCTGGGTTACGGCGCAGGCTTTGTTCAAGGGTGCAGTGATGAACAGCTTCAACATCACGCCGGAAAACAAAGAGCAAAAAAAATACCAAAATGTGCAAACTTAATGTATTAATACTGATAATGTTATGAGCACGAACACGTGTTGCATTAATAAGTCTAAAACACATCATGTATGAATCTAGTTTCAGAAAGTGAACAAACCATGCAGATGATAAACCAGTGGGAATAATCTTACTTTAGTGATGCACGATATTATCGGCCCCATATCTGTATTGGCTGATATCGACTTTAAAAAAGCAGCAGATATTAACTTGACTAAAACTAGTAGGGATGTTCGATGAAGGCTTTTTTACCGATATCTGATATAGCGATGTTGTCCAACTCTTAAATTTCGATATCAACCGAAACCGATATATGCAGACAACTGTGACGTATCTCTCATATTCTGAGAAATACAAATACATTCTGCTCCAAGAGTAGATCCCAAAATCTCCTGAACTCAGTCAGAGGAGTTCATTTTAGACATCTGACTGCCAGATATCAGATAAGCTTCTGATGGTGGTAGCCTATCAGATTCTAGCTTCTGTATCACATGATGGTGGTAGCCTATCAGATTCTAGCTTCTGTATCACATGATGGTGGTAGCCTATCAGATTCTAGCTTCTGTATCACATGATGGTGGTAGCCTATCAGATTCTAGCTTCTGTGTCACATGATGGTGGTAGCCTATCAGATTCTAGTTTCTGTGTCACATGATGGTGGTAGCCTATCAGATTCTAGCTTCTGTGTCACATGATGGTGGTAGCCTATCAGATTCTAGCTTCTGTGTCACATGATGGTGGTAGCCTATCAGATTCTAGCTTCTGTGTCACATGATGGTGGTAGCCTATCAGATTCTAGCTTCTGTATCACATGATGGTGGTAGCCTATCAGATTCTAGCTTCTGTGTCACATGATGGTGGTAACCTATCAGATTCTAGCTTCTGTGTCACATGATGGTGGTAGCCTATCAGATTCTAGTTTCTGTGTCACATGATGGTGGTAGCCTATCAGATTCTAGCTTCTGTGTCACATGATGGTGGTAGCCTATCAGATTCTAGCTTCTGTGTCACATGATGGTGGTAGCCTATCAGATTCTAGCTTCTGTGTCACATGATGGTGGTAGCCTATCAGATTCTAGCTTCTGTATCACATGATGGTGGTAGCCTATCAGATTCTAGCTTCTGTATCACATGATGGTGGTAGCCTATCAGATTCTAGCTTCTGTGTGACATGATGGTGGTAGCCTATCAGATTCTAGCTTCTATGTCACATGATGGTGGTAGCCTATCAGATTCTAGCTTCTGTATCACATGATGGTGGTAGCCTATCAGATTCTAGCTTCTGTATTTCATGATGGTGGTAGCCTATCAGATTCTAGCTTCTGTATCACATGATGGTGGTAGCCTATCAGATTCTAGCGTCTGTATCACATGATGGTGGTAGCCTATCAGATTCTAGCTTCTGTGTGACATGATGGTGGTAGCCTATCAGATTCTAGCTTCTATGTCACATGATGGTGGTAGCCTATCAGATTCTAGCTTCTGTACCACATGATGGTGGTAGCCTATCAGATTCTAGCTTCTATGTCACATGATGGTGGTAGCCTATCAGATTCTAGCTTCTGTATCACATGATGGTGGTAGCCTATCAGATTCTAGCTTCTGTATCACATGATGGTGGTAGCGTATCAGATTCTAGCCTCTGTGTCACATGATGGTGGTAGCCTATCAGATTCTAGCTTCTATGTGACATGATGGTGGTAGCCTATCAGATTCTAGCTTCTGTACCACATGATGGTGGTAGCCTATCAGATTCTAGCTTCTGGATCACATGATGGTGGTAGCCTATCAGATTCTAGCTTCTATGTGACATGATGGTGGTAGCCTATCAGATTCTAGCTTCTGGATCACATGATGGTGGTAGCCTATCAGATTCTAGCTTCTGTGTCACATGATGGTGGTAGCCTATCAGATTCTAGCTTCTGTACCACATGATGGTGGTAGCCCATCAGATTCTAGCTTCTGTGTCACATGATGGTGGTAGCCCATCAGATTCTAGCTTCTGTGTCACATAATGGTGGTAGCCTATCAGATTCTAGCTTCTGTGTCACATGATGGTGGTAGCCTATCAGATTCTAGCTTCTATGTCACTTGATGGTGGTAGCCTATCAGATTCTAGCTTCTGTGTCACTTGATGGTGGTAGCCTATCAGATTCTAGCTTCTGTGTCACATGATGGTGGTAGCCTATCAGATTCTAGCTTCTGTGTCACTTGATGGTGGTAGCCTATCAGATTCTAGCTTCTGTGTCACATGATGGTGGCAGCCTATCAGATGTCACGTTGATGTTGCTACTGTCAGTAATGATGTTTTATTATTTCAGTGCTTGCAGGTTTTTGCACATTATGTTTTGTTAAATTCATGATATCACCATCACATCTTATGTTTGAATATTTTCCATTGAATAAGTTTTAAAAAATCTTAAAACTGTGCTAAAGTTATTTGACAAGTGAAAGAAGTTATTGTTCCATTTTCTCATCAGTATAATTAATTATTCTTTTAAAAGAATTTCTTTCCAGTACTTCTGTTCTCAAGTTTAACTTATATCTAATTCTGTCCTTGCATTGAAGATATTCATGCAAACTGTACAATCATGTGATTTTATTTGAAGGGGGAAAGTATCGGTTCTGGGTATCAATACAGATTAAAAGTACCATAAGTATCAGATCACCCATCCCTAATCTGACTGGCTCGAGCTCCCTTCATAGAACCATAAATCCCACAGATATGGTGGTCTACATTATAAAAACTGGCCAATCACATTCCTGCTTACGTCATCACATCATAGCAATGATAATGATGAATATATAAATAAATGCTTTAACATAAAAAGTAATGTAGGACGGTAGGCAGAGTGTGAGGAACTCGACAGTGCTGATGAAGAGCTTAGTGAGCAATACTCATGTGATGGAGTCACGTGACGATCACCCATCTGTCGCGTGCCTCTGTCCTCTATGAATTACCAACAACACACTCAGTCCACAACTTAACAAAACCCATACAAAGACGTTTTAAAGACGGTGGAAGCAGTTATTTATTTATTTATTTATCCATCTCAGTGCAGGTTTAATCCAACCATCGCTCCTCCTCCTCACCTCATCATCATCATCATAGTCAGCCGACTCCACAGCCATGAATCTTCCGCTCCGGACATTTAATCTCGTCCTATACGTAGCGATACCTGAAACAACATCATGTTCGAGCCCCTAAACGGACTCAGAATGCTGGTATCCGTTGCCATGGTGATCATATTTATATTCAGGCGCTCTGGGTCGTAAAACATTTTGTCCGGAGTAGCCGCTGCTAGCTAGCAAGCTAGCTTCACCTGGATGTTTTCAGACCAATGACACACGATTTACGAGTGGAAGTAAACGCAGCATTAGAAACTAAATCACTGTCACGCGACAGAAGCAAACTGGTCCCGTTAACGTAATTTTCTCTTACCGGGTAAACAACAGCTGTTAGTCTGTCCAGGTTTGAGGCTGTTTAGCCGAATGTGAACGCTTCCGTGATGCCTTCAGGGGCAGCAAGGAAACCGCAAACACTTACATACAGCGAAGATTATACCCAGTAACATATCACAGTCCGGCGCTTAAAATTTCCACTATCTTAATTTCTAAGTTGTTTAACATAAAATTCACACGTTGGAAACACTTAATTTTCCTGGAAGCTTGAAATACTATCGCATTATTCAAAGATAGCAGCGTTTCCCACCTTAAGCTGGCCCTGAACGCAACACAACAACCTTGTTATCCAGGGGAAGCTAGCTGCAGCAGCATGCTAACGGCAGCAACGTACTTAGCCGCGGCTGAGAGATGTAGTTCCTGGTCACGGCCTGGGTGTGTGTCCGCGCGGCTCCGGCCAGGCCGTTGACGTCCATGGGTCTGTTTGCCACCAGCGTTGCCATCGCGGGAAGAATCGGGGAAGTCTGCGGTGCTCGATGCGCTTCTCTGCGGAGCAGATGACAGCGGAGGACTGGTCATGTGACACACAGGAACCGGATGTCACACAACTTCTTTTTTCTTTTCTTTTTTTTTTCTTTTTTTTTAAATTGATAACGTTTTCTTTTTTAAACAGTTTACATCAAAGTCTACGGAAGAGGTTTAGTGTCACTGAAGAAAAAAAAATTCTGAGAAAAAACTCAGAATTCTGGCTTTTTTTCAAGAACATTTGAAAAGATTTTTTTTTTTCTCTCAGGAGAATTTTTTTCCAATTTCTGAAAGAGTCAGAATTCTGAAAAAAAGTCAAAATTCTGACTTTAATCTCAGAACTTTGACTTTTTTCCAGAACATTTTGAAAAAAAAATCTCAGATTTTTTTTCATTTTCTGAAATAATACTTGTTAAATTTTTTACGCAAAATTCTCACCTCCAAACTTACAAAAGGCAAGCCTATTTGCACAGCACATTTCATATACAGGACAACCTAAAGTACATGACATAAAACGTTATAAGCATTACAGCGGGTGCAAAAGGGAGAAAAAAAAACAAAAAACAAAAGCTTCTAGCTTCTGTGTCACATGATGGTGGTAGCCTATCAGATTCTAGCTTCTATGTCACATGATGGTGGTAGCCTATCAGATTCTAGCTTCTGTATCACATGATGGTGGTAGCCTATCAGATTCTAGCTTCTATGTCACATGATGGTAGCCTATCAGATTCTAGCTTCTGTATCACATGATGGTGGTAGCCTATCAGATTCTAGCTTCTGTATCACATGATGGTAGCCATTGTGAGACTCTAGCTTCTGTATCACAAGATGGTGGTAGCCTATCAGATTCTAGCTTCTATGTCACATGATGGTGGTAGCCTATCAGATTCTAGCTTCTGTAACACATGATGGTGGTAGCCTATCACATTCTAGCTTCTATATCACATGATGGTGGTAGCCTATCAGATTCTAGCTCTCTGTATCACATGATGGTGGTGAAGCCTATCAGATTCTCTAGCTTCTATGCCACATGATGGTGGTAGCCTATCAGACTCTAGCTTCTGTATCACATGATGGTGGTAGCTCATCAGATTCTAGCTTCTGCATCACATGATGGTGGTAGCCTATCATATTCTAGCTTCTGCAACACATGGGATGGTGGTAGCCTATCACATTCTAGCTTCTATATCACATGATGGTGGTAGCCTATCAGATTCTAGCTTCTGTATCAGAAGTATGATGGTGGTAGCCAATCAGATTCTAGCTTCTAACTCACATGACGGTGGTAGCCTATCAGATTCTAGCTTCTGTATCGCATGATGGTGGTAGCCTATCAGATTCTAGCTTCTGTATCACATGATGGTGGTAGCCTACCAGATTCTAGCTTCTGTGTCACATGATGGTGGTAGCCTATCAGATTCTTAGCCTCTGCATCACATGATGGTGGTAGCAGTAATTATATCTTAGCTTCTGTGTCACATGATGGTGGTAGCCTATCAGATTTAGCATCTGTATCACATGATGGTGGTAGCCTATCAGATTCTAGCATCTGTATCACAGGATGGTGGTAGCCTATCAGGATTCTAGCATCTGTATCACATGATGGTGGTAGCTCATCAGATGTCATGATGATGTTGCTACAGTTAGAAATGATGATGATGATGCAGGAGGAGGATAAGATGATGATGATGATGATTTTTGTAGCCTTTCAGTGGCTGAAGAAGGTACATTATGATTTGTACTTGCATTGGGGTTGGGAAAATATCGATAAGATTGAAATATCGTGACCTTTTACATTTTTTATAGCACGATATTTAAATGTGTTATTATCCATTTTACTAATGACATCTCGGACTTAGTACGTTGACTGACAAAATCTACAAAATTAGTAAGTTGTCGCATGAAATCTCACGAGAGAGCACGTTGATGAAGAATGAAGAACAATATCGACTTTTGAAATAACGATATTGAGAGCACGTATGTAAAAAAATGCGATTTTTGCCAGTGATTTTTTTTATTTGCCAGCCCTATTTTGTAATATTACCAGTAAATTTTTTATTTGAGGATTTTCCACTTCATAAATTTGATGAATTTAGCAAGTATATTAAGGTTATTTGGTAACTGAGAGGTTTTAAATTTGGATTTTTTTTTATTTGTCAGGAATTATTATGCCAGAATTCCCTTGTATTTGAGATATTAATGCAAAATGTACAATCATGGGATTTTTTTTAAAGGACAAAAAGTATTGGTATCGCTAAAAAGTACCATAAACTACAGGTATTGTATCGACATGAAAAATTTCTTTATTGTCCATCTTTACCATCAAAATGCAGCGCAATGCAAGGTTAGTTTTATTAGTAACATTATCAACATGTTTACATAGATGGTCTTGTATAAGTGATTTGCCTCGGGCGTTCTATGGAGTGGATGAGATTGTTTTTAATGACAGACTCGGTGCTGACACACATTTAGCAACACATGCTCAGTGTGCCGTGGAGTGACAGGTAAAATGACATGATTACACACACGTTCCCCTAAAAACTCCTGGTTTGCAGGTTTCTCTTTTTCTAAAAGCCCTGATCCATTCTGGTTCGGTGCAGCGTTTCCAGGACAATAGCTGGTAAGCAACTGTTTGAAGATGATTTTTGACCTGCGGCCTCTCTGCACAAACCAGCACACTGGCGGCTGCACATCACATCCAGCGGCATGCAGTTCTCTGACCGCAGAAAAGCACTACAGAGTGAAGTGGTAAGCACTGCCACGGCGAGGCTGACGGCAGCCCCTACAAAGCTCATCCAAACGTTTCAGGCCGCGTGGAAAAAATAGCAAATTAATGCAAGTGAAGGGCTTCTGCCTACAGGAGCACTGCCCTCATTTTACAATTACCAATTTTTTCCCTGAGTCTTTCACGATGAGTTCACGGGGTTACGGTTTCCCTCAAACTCCTCATATCCACCCATCTAGGGAAATAGGTGTCATCATATTCATGCAGTCATTAAGCACATTTGCTGTTGCAGAGTCCTGATACATTAACTGAATGTTAATTTCAGACTCGTCCCTCTCGGAGTAAAATGCTTAGAAATAATAGCAATGAAAAAGTGAAAGTGTACAAACACATTTACGGACAATTACGCAAATTTACGGACTCGGACGTCGTCGTTTCAGATCAGCATGAAGGTGCAGCCGTACAGATGAGATGAGGGTGCATTTTCCACTTCCCCTCATGGTGAGCAAGACTCTAAAAATATACTAAATGATGTTGTTTCCAGTAAATTCTGGACGCTACCCACTCTAGGACACTTGGATTACATTGGACGAGCAGTATGGAGGAATATTGACAAGTGTTTGGGGACTTTTATGGACCTCTTTGGTTCGGGCCCCAGCGAACTCCATTATATGAAAGTTGGGGGAACGAGAAGCCTTTCCTGATCGCCGGCTGCATTTGAGATATTAAAAAAGTGCTCCAGAGTCTTTCTCACCATGAGGGGAAGTGGAAGATAAAGTTACACCATTCTGTGGGCGGACTATTCCTTTAAACACCTTTAAAGATCTAGGGGTGGTAAAATATAAATACACTGAAATATTTTAATATTTTCTTAGGCTCGCTAGAGCTGACATTTAAAAACACGGCATCGATCAATCTCACCAACAAATGTCACGATATTTTCATCGTTAGGTGTAGGAACTCTCGCGAGAATTCACGAACATTTCACAATATTTTCATGTGCTGTTATATTGGCATATAAAAACGTGGTATCTGTAACTGCAGTTATTAATGTTGCATGATGCCAGCGTGCATGAAGACCAAACACCGTTAACAGAGCGGGACGAAGCTTCCGCTACGTCACCCGTTGGTTTCTGAAGAGCTAAAAGTGAAGCCAGGTGGGCGTGTCCCACCGTCACCATCTTGCCGTGTCACGTGTCGTCACTCCCGGAAAATACTAAAATAGGCAAACGCAAGGCCGCTCCGAGCAGCGGGGTGAATGATTGACAGCTGACGTACTCAGGGCTAAATGCTAACCAAGCTAACTTGAAACTAACAGGAGCTAACGAAGATTAGCCTCCTAAGTGGCCAGATTAAAGTAAGACACGATTAATTTCTGTTATCTGACTAAAGACCACCGTTGTGCTGCTCTGCTACAAACTGAGACCTTACTGAGAGCTAATAAGGAGCTAACCGTTAGCCACCGGTTGGCAGGCCGACATACGGTCTGTTGCCTGTCAATCAAAAGGACACGCCCCTAATTATGTGTTATTTCAAGATTAAATAACATCTAAACGGATGAGTTATAAAACAAAATTTACCCCCTCTATGTTGACATGGTGGGTAAAATCATCTATTAACACTAAAATGATGTTTAAACCAGACTGTTCGCATTTTAAGTTTTCTGCTGCAACCATGTTTGTTCCTGCTGTACCCATGTTTATTTCTTTGTTGTACCCATGTTTACTTCCCCATGTAAACGTGTTTATTCTGCTGTAAACGTGTTTACTTCTCCTGTAAACATGTTTTTTCTGCTATAAACGTGTTTATTCCTGCTGTAAACATGTTTATTTCTGCTGTAAACATGTTTTTTGCTGTAAACATGTTTATTTCTGCTGTAAACGTGTTTGTTTCTGCTGTAAACATGTTTATTTTCGCTGTAAACATGTTTTTTGCTGTAAACATGTTTGGTTTCTGCTGTAAACGTGTTTGTTTCTGCTGTAAACATGTTTATTTCTGCTGTTAACATGTTTATTTCTGCTGTAAACCTGTTTATTTCTGGTATGTAAACATGTTTACTTCTGCCTTAAATTATTGCTTGCTTCTGCTGTAAACATGTTTATTCCTGCTGTAAACATGTTTATTTCTGCTGTAAACATGTTTATTTCTGCTGTAAACATGTTTGTTTCTGCTGTAAACGTGTTTGTTTCTGCTGTAAACATGTTTATTTCTGCTGTAAACATGTTTTTTGCTGTAAACATGTTTGTTTCTGCTGTAAACGTGTTTGTTTCTGCTGTAAACATGTTTATTTCTGCTGTTAACATGTTTATTTCTGCTGTAAACCTGTTTATTTCTGCTGTAAACATGTTTACTTCTGCTGTAAACATGTTTATTTCTGCTGTAAACATGTTTATTCCTGCTGTAAACGTGTTTATTTCTGCTGTAAACATGTTTATTTCTGCTGTAAACATGTTTGTTTCTGCCCTAAACGTGTTTGTTTCTGCTGTGAAGTTGGTGTCTTTAAAATGGGAGTCTGGGGGAATTTGTTGTTTTGCAGCCTCTAGTAGATGAAGGAGAACTATAAATAATGACTTCTTCCAGGTAGCCTCTGAGTAGTTGGCCAGCGGAGGTTGCCGCTCGAGGAAGAGGCACGGACTCACTGACCCCAATGATTAAAAACCGTCATTTAAATCCATAACCAGCATATCTGGAATCCAGGACAGAGAACGACTGGAACCAGAAAATGATTGTTTTTCCCCTCACTGACATTCAGTCATATTTTTTCGTCTCTTAACGGTCCCGTTGTGCGGAAGTAGAGGGGCGTGACTTCGGCTCCCTATAAGACATTATCTGCAGCAAAACTCCTTCATTTCACCCATGCTTTAAGCAGAACGAACGAACGAACGAGTACTATTGTCCTGTGAGTTCAGAATTAACTCTCCGTTAGTTATTGGGGGGATTTTTCTCCAAACTCAACAGGCCGTGCGCTACAGTGGTCCAGCTGGCTACTCAGACACAATCAAAGTGAAAACTCACAGGACAATACTGTCGCATTCGTTCTTTCGTTCTACGCCAAAATATTGGTGAAATCATGGAGTTTTGCTGCAGATAAAGTCTTATAGAGGCTGCCCTGTCTCTCCCGTTATATGGATCCACGCCGACAACTCAATGAAATATCTTCCGAAGGAGTCAAAGTGATGCAGAAATTTTACCAGTGAGTAAATGCACGTATAAACTCCTAAAAAAGGTCCAGGATGAAAAACCAGAAAGTTATCCTTTAAATTCTGTATTTGTTTGAATAGAGCATATTTTACTCAGCGTCCTAACTTTTGAAGAAGTGGTTCTTACATGAGGACGTTTTCATGGGGACTGGCTTATGTCACTCTGAAAGAAGAAGCTGAATACATTATTCACCCGCTAATATTCAGTTTATACAGTAGGAAAAATCCTGGAAGATGCTTCAATTTTAATTAATGTATAATTTAAAGGATTCAGACTCAAATCAAAAAAGTTTTCTTTGTCAATTGTAAAGGAAAAAAAAGGTTTTACTTCAAAGTCAAATGTCCAAGGACACTTTTTCTTGCAGATGAAGAAGGCAGAAAGATGGTCTTTATTGGATGTTAAAAATTCCTTGAACACATACATTAATATACAGAGAAATACAAAGCCTGGCAGAGTGTTTCAGAACCGGGAGGCAACCGGTAGAGCTGCAGGCGTGATGAGCAGTGAGCTGACTTTTGTATTGTTTTACTCTCCTGAAAAAATGTAGATTCAGACCTCTTGATCCTACCCTGCACTCTATGTCTTTGTCACTTCAAGGGCAAATCCCATTGCTTTCTGAGTTTATACTTTTAATGAAATAGAGATGCCCCACTGTTCCTCGATGAATATTGTATTACATAAATATGAATGTTGCTTTTAATTATATAAACCAGATAAACAGGAAAAATTAATGAAGCATCATATAACAGGAATGTACTTGAATGTTTAAAGAGGGACCACAAAAGCCAGATGTCATGTTAATAAAATAGACTGGATATGAAATAAAGAACCAGATTTTTATATGTTCCATAATGTTTCCCAACTTTATGCTGGATGATCAAATACTGTTTAAAACCCTCCTCTTTATGAAACTTGGATAAGGTATATCTTGAGGCTGCAAGAACAAGAAAAAAGTGCTTTCAACATATACTCTAAAAGAAGATTTGTCTGCAAACAGGCGGGGGACAATACTCATTCATTCATTTATTCATCTTAAAGTATCGGTAAAGTTAAAGGAATATTCCACCCACAAAAATGATGTAACTTTATCTTCCACTTCCCCCTCATGCTAAGCAAGACTCTGGAGCACTTTTTAAATATATCAAATGCAGCCAGCGTCGATACCCTAAAGTCGATACTTCAATGTAAGCCAGAAAAAATATTGCAATCGGTTCTTTTCGTGTGTTGCAATACCACTTTACAGAGACAAAATATGCAATTTGTTTCACTTCTGAGAGTTTTAGGCGATGAAATGTTGTGAAAGCA
>JALJCO010011429.1:0-54130 GCA_023101725.1 Atherinomorus stipes | reverse complement strand
GGACAGATGGGGGGGGGGCAGTTTTCCTAACAACACCCTACTGATAGACCCGGTCCCAGCACCCACATTAAACCCTGCAGTCCTGTACGAGTGTGCAGGTGATAGAAGTGCAAATTCAGGGTTGGGGTGTGCAGGTTCATGCGGGAAAATGTCAGAACTGGGACAGTGATGTTCCTCCATCATCATCCATCACATCATTTCCAAACGCAGCTTGTTCATTTCATCTGTTCTTGTAAAATAGATGTTATAAAATCCACACGTGTTTAATCAAAGCTAGGGCTGGCAATGCTGGAAAAACAGTTCGAGCAAGCGACAGTTTAAACCCCCCCCCCCTGAACCACACCCTCAGAGCGCAGGGACGTGTGTGCCGATGTTTTACAGCAGGTTAACGATAACAGCTGAGTAGATAGCTCGTTAGCTTGATAGTAAACAGCTGACTACCACGTTTCTAAAGCTTTAATCCACTCACCTCCAACTCCTTCTGCGGAGTAAAAAGTCCACACTGCAAACGTCAACGCCTCCGAGACTTGATCCTGATCTGTTGTTTGTTTTGTTTTGGGTTTTTTTTTTTGGTGCAGCAGCAGTTAGCAGTCCGTTAACTATATTTGTTTACAGTGAGCGACCCACAGGGGGGTCACGTGGGGGACGGAGAGGGGGAGGGACAGAGATGAGACATAAAGGCATCGATTCTTCTTTCTATAAGTTGTGAATTACCAGTTTCTGCCTTTTGGTATTAATGGCAGGGGTTGGTCAGAGTTTTTGCAGACCTGCAGCTCTCACAGAGGTCTGATGTGTTGATACTGTCAGGATGGAAGAACCAGTTCACCCAGGAGAGCAAAAAACGTTTCTGAGCCGGACTACCAACTCTGGCTTTAATGAATAAATTAATTACTGAACTAATTTCTGCAGGTGGCTGTAGAATTTTACCAGTAAAGGGATAATAAACTGTTTTTTATTTTTTTACATTCTACACTAAATATTTAATAATGATTAAATTTATGGGTGCGCAATATTGGAAATTTTGCCGATATCCAATATGCCGATATTTTAAAACTCATGTGTCCGATAACCGATATCGATACCGATATAAAAGCTGAAAAAAATAAGCAGTCATTGCCAATAACAGTTTAGTTATCAGTTTCTGACACTTTGAAAGGTAGGGGTGGGAAAAAATAACGACACACTGATATATTCCAATATTTTCATATGCCGATATCAAATCGATATTGAAAAACGTGACAATCTATTTTACTTACAAAATCTTGCGAGATTCCATCGTTCTGTTACAAAATTTCAAGATATTTTGTGAATTCTTGCAAGATTTCGTAACAGAACAATAAAATATCGCGAGAGATCGTTAGTAAACTAGATCAACACATTGTTTTTAAATGTCAATATGATATTAGCATATGAAAATATTGCAATATTTCAGTGTATCGATATTTTTTCCCATCCCTAATCTTTAGAAGTTTTAAAGTCTGTAAAAAAGAAGTTTTTGAAGAAGAAGAAGAAGAAGAAGAGGGTTTTGTTTTTGTTTTTTTAGACTTTAGAAACAGCTGCTTGTTTATGAAAGAATAAACAAGCATGTCCAGTTTTTCATACTGATGGGTGATGAAGCGTTAAAAACCAGACAGAACGTTTCCACCACGTTTCTCTCCGTTGCCTTGAACAGACTGTGTGCTGCATAACGCTGCGATTCGTTGGTGAATTTCCCGCGCTGCCCTGCAGATGTGACATCATTGACGCTGCATCCGCGTCGCTGACAGTTTTGATACAGGACAGAGGCGTCGCGGTAAATTCAAACACTGTAAGCGATAGTTATGGATTCTTCTGCCGTCAGCAAACGATCCAGATCAACTGAAAGACACTAAAAAGTGGAACTACAAAGAAAAAGTGTAGTAAACAACATTATAGCTTCAGTTTGTGCTCCGTGACGGCTTGGCTCGTGGCTGCAGTTACCCGCAGCGCCAGTCGTATCAGTCATGAGTCTCATTTCTTAATCTTGCCTCAAGTCCCTTTAAATATCGGTTAAATATCGGTGGGGTGGCAGATGTCCAATACTCAGTTTTAAGGCCGATATTGATAGGGTGCTGATTATATCGTGCATGCCTAGTTCAAAGCATTTTTTGAAGTAACAGGGCAAACTTCAGGTATTATTTCACCTACAGCAGTAAAAGACGAAACATTTCAACAAATTACAATTGAAAAGACATTTTTTTTCACCACAGGCAGGAGCTCAATCGCCAAACATGGACATTTTATGCCCTTATGGTTCAAAGCGTCACACACAGCAATGAATTGTGGGTAATAATCAGCATTATTGCTGACTTCACTGAAGGGTTGATTGAGGGCGTAAAGGGGGCGGGGCCAACACACTACGCACTTGAACCTTCAACCCCCATTCTAGGGCGCGAGTGCAGGTACTGGGACAGGGCTGTAGTATATGGTACTTTTTCACTGATGCAAATACTTTATTCATTAACATCTTTATAGCAGGAGAATATGAATAAAACTCATCAGCATAAATAGTGAAAAGAAATGATAAAATCATAACACGTCAAAGAATAAAAACAAAGATGAAACTAAATCTTTTATAAAAGGATAAAATAACTGGACTTGTGGCAGAAAAAATTAGCCAGGTGTGCTGAGAAGTTTTTTAAAGGTACAGTGTGTAGGAATTACTGACATCTAGTGGTGAAGATGGGTATAGCAGTGACTTCATATTCCAGCACTGTTGACTATACGGTGGCTGTCAGTGGCCAAAATTCTCCCAGACATAAAGATGTTTTCATGAATGGATCAGTGGCCTCAGGTGCTCTAACTCCCACTGAAAAAAGAAAAGCTGGAACAGCAGCTTTAAAGTTCAGAGGGTTCTCACTGCGCACTACAGTGTCCATTTAGGGACACCGTAGTAAGAACAGTAGCACAAATATGGCTGCCCCCATGTATGTGCACCCCCAGTATGTAGATATAAATGACTCATTCGAAACATATAACAGCTGTTCTAGTGAAGCGATTACACATCCATAGAAACCATTTTGAATTATATATCACATTTTTCTGCCACTGACCTTTGATTTTGTTACACACTGCACCTTTAAGGCTTTATATTACAAAATTATTCATAAAGTTCATAAATAATTAATGGAATTTACAAATAAATACAAGATTATTTCAATTTCTCATACTGAGTATAATAAAAACATGTCATTATATAATTAATATGATAAAATACAATGTGCAAAAGCCTCCACTGAACCAGTAAATTATTAAAACACATCTGACATCTGATAAGTGAAAAGAACTGGCATGAGTTGTGGTATCTTAATACTAAATAAGTATTGCATTCAGTACTTATATGCCCAGTTTTTAGGATGTAAACAAGACTATAAACATACAGAGGAGGTTTTGTTTGGCTCCTGTTGTTATGACAGAAACATTCCAGCGGTGGTTTCACAGCTGGTAAATGAGGATCTTAACCCTCACAGCTCCCTCAGCTTTCTGAAGGGGGGGGGGGGGGGGGGGTAAATGACCTTTTATGTTGTAACTTTTTTTCTACTAATGCAAACAACATAAAACTTGGTCCAGGTGTGTATTCTGGTCTGACTCATGATCTTCTAGAAGATGGGGGTGTAACTCTTTCTCTAAGGTCTCTAACTAAAATCCTCCTCATTTCCTCCTTAGAGCCAATCCGTGCCACATTGACTTGCATTGAAAAGGACGTTTCTAGAATCAAATGTTATTCCAGAATAAATGTTTAGGAGAACATTTTTCTCCTCACACACTTGCTCTACACTTCAATGATGTAGTTTGAACTGTTTTCCATGACATCAGACCATTTACTCAGAAGAAGCTCCGCTTTTTATCTTAGTGATGAAACCAGAGACTTCAATTTTCAGCCAACAGAGTCCTTCAAACACTCAAAAATGCTGAACAATCCAATGAAGTAAACAATCTTTCTTCTTCTTTCATGTGAGGTTATTTGAGTGTGAAAGGGTCTCACATTTGTAATTTTGGGGCTTGTTTTTTTCAAGCATTGTGATCAGTCAGATCACATGATAATTATTCCAGCTCTCCGTTCCCCCGGCCCGTCTTGTCTCAATGGGGAAGCGGGCATTTAGCCGCTCTGCTCCCCATCTCTGGAATTTCCTCCCTCCTGATCTCCGTACTCTGGACTCCTTCCCACTTTTTAAATCCAGACTCAAAACCTTCCTGTTCAGACAGTCTTATTCCACCTGAGTCCATACGCATCACTCCAATGTTGTTTTTCCCTGTTTTACTTCCTGTTGTTTTGTTTTCTGTGGAACCTCTAATGCTTGTGTTTGTACTGTTTTAGCTTCCTGTTTTTAATGTTTTATCTGCCTGTACAGTGTCCTTGGGTGTTTTGAAAAGGCACTTTCAAATAAAATGTATTATTATTGTTATTATATTGTTATTGTTATTGTTATTATTATTATTATTATTATTATTATTATTATTATTATTATTATCATTATTTAGCAGTCTTTTGCAGGGAATTTAGTTCCCTCTCTGTAATGCTGCCATTCCAGTTCAAACTAGAATTTTTCCCACATTTATTTTTTTTGCATTTTATCTTGAAACAACTTCTCATTGAGCTTTTTAATTATGGTTGCTATAATCTATGCTTAGGTCTGCTCTGTATACCTAATAATATTCTTCCACCTACAGGCTATTTTTTACTTATTTTATCCCACTTTTCAGTTTTAGGCAGTGGGAACATTGTGAACGACAAACTGGAACTTAAAGGGTTAAAATTTTGAACCCCATTGATATTTTGGTATTGATGGTTTGGCCAGAAGTAAGTGATGTCAGCCATGAAAAAAAAGTGCAACTTTTAATTTTTAGATCATATTTACAGGCCATTGGCCAGTCCGTGCCCATACCGTGTAACTTTTGGCCACTATGGGCACTAAACCTGTAACTTCCCACAGGCGCCACAACTGTCTCAAAATTAAACAGTCTCAGTCTGTGTTTTATAAAAGTGTTGCAGACCACTTTGAAAAGCTGATTTTTAAGTCATCAACCCACTAATCAAAGCACCCTAGGTTACATGATCCAATGAGAGACGGCCCGCTCCTGAGAAGTTACAATGCCTGGTTTTTGAGAATTGCAGCCCCCTCAGAGCAACGGCATGCGTCAAGTGCTCTATATTGACTGCAGAAATCAGCTATAGTTACTTATATTAATAATAATTTTAGAATATAATGTATCATAATATTTGGCTAACATTGGGTTCAAAAGTTACACGGTATCACTTTAAGAAGATAAGATAAGATAAGATAAAGATACTTTATTGATCCCCGAGGGGAAATTCATGTTTCAGTGCAACCCGTCCAAGACACACAAACACAAGAACATTACAAGACAGGATCAGGCAGACCGTGGTCACGCAGCCCCTCACAGGGCGCACCTTTGCAGAAAGAAAACGGTCACATGAGGAAAGATGGGTTGGTGGTAAAAAAAGAGGTCTCCGAACTCTTCACATATGCAGGTGGAGACCTTGGAGACAAAAAAACACACACCAGTACAGAGAAGCACGAACTCGACAGTCACAACATAGACACATGGTGGGCAGGAAGGGCGGGGTTTCCCCCCAAACAGCAGAGCGAGGACGCAGCATAGGCACCCGTCAGCTCAGTCTGTCCAGCAGGGCGGGTAAGAAGAAGGACCAGCCGTGCAGTGGGATGTGCGCATCAGTGTCGTGAAAATGTGTGTGCGTAAGCGAGAGACAGCGGCTCACACACAGTCCGTAGATGATAGAAACGGCCTTCAGAGAGTCCCAACTGTTCTCGTGGAGGGGGGGGGGGGGGGGGTTGCAGAGCCTCACTTCTGCAGTTTCTCCAAGGACATGTGGGAGTTAAGGAGCAGCTGCAAGGCCGCTCCCGGGGACCAGATTGAGATAAGGAGATAGTTTGGGTCCAGGCAGAGGCATGTTTTTTGTCTGCCTGTAAAGAAGCTTAACGTACCTTAAAAAAAAAAAAAATACTGTAATACAAAAAGTAAAGATGCATCAAAAAACATTTTTATACCTTTTTTAAATACTCCAGGGCTCTGATAATCCTGTACAATATATATATATAATATATATATATATATTATATATTGCATTAATCATATTTATTTCAACCCCATTTTCAATTTTTGGAAGTTAGAGCACCATGAATGCAAAGTGGAATTTAAAGGGTTAAATTTTTTTAAACTCATTGTCTTTTTCTTATTGATGGTTAGGCCAGAAGTCTGTGATGACAACCATGAAAGAAAATGGCAACTTTTCATTTTTAGATAATATTTACCGGCCATTAACTAACATTGGCCAGTCTGTGCCCTTAAGAAGCTGAATGTAACTTTTTCTTAGGGAGCTGTGAGGGTTAAACCAACACAACTTCTTAGACAGCTGTCAATACTGGGACCTTACATCTGGCCTCTACTCTGCCCCCTACTGGCTACTCTCATACTGGAGCTTACGAACACGTAGCATTCATTCTGAGAACGTGAACAAAGAACATGTGAGACTAACGCAGATACGCCAGGTAGCCATGATGAGTACATGTGAATAACGGGTCGTACTCACCTGCAGCAGTCTGAGCATGGCAGCTGCATCCCTCTCTCCTGTCACGTTGAACAGTAACACTCGGACCACTGACCCACTGCAACACACAGGTCAACGTTTAAAGTCATTTAAAGAGAGATATATTTCATTATTTTATGCTAAAAACTTTGCTCTAAACCCCGTAGTACACACTCAAAAACAGAGGTACGAGACAGGAACGTTTCTGTACCTGTAGGTACATTTTTTACAAATGTTCTCTCAAAAGTACAATATTGGTCTTTATGAGGCCAGAAGTACCTATATACTATGAAAAAGGGTCCAAAGTAATATAAAGACACATTTGTACCATTTCAACCCTAAGGGTACCTGCAGCATTGATAAATGTGTGTAGCTTGTACAGTTACTGTAAATAGCAGTACTTCTAAACAGGAGTATAATCTATGTCTGAGAATTGTCGGTGCTCTTGTAACTATCAATAGTTGGCTGCAACGTCACGGCTGCGTCCCGGAAGGAAAACTTCCATACTGCAGTTTCTCAGGACGCCGCAGGACAGAGACAACTCAGAAATGCGCCTAATGAATGTTGGTTGACATCGGCCGTTTCTCAATATGCGTACTTTTGCGGACTTGCATTCTTGTGTACTTTTAAAACGTCATCAGTACAGGTCCAAGTACTGTTCCAGTTCAAAGAAACGCATCGAGACAAGTACGCTCCATATTCCCGGATGTGTACTTGCCTCCGCCCACTTTTCCGAGTCTGCATTGGAGATGACTTTTGTGGACTTCAGACACCTTTCTATCCCATAAGGCATTGCGGCATAACAGTGGTGGAGGAGAAAAGTAATTGCTATAAGTGCTGAAAATACTCATTATTTTACGTAACGTTGGTTTTATATAACCTTTCTACAACAGAGTTGTTTTACTTCAACTTCTTGGTGGTTTGATAAATTTTAAACCGTTATTAAAAGTGAGTAGCGGTTTCACAAACGGCCTGAACAGCTATCGGTAGCTATCAGTAAGTAAGACGGTTGTGCAGATTAGCTGTCTTTAACTGCCACATTCAAGCAGGGTTATTGCTACTTATCATTTTAGTATTAGATATTTGTTATGACACAACTTCAGCAACGTCTTTGACGTAATCAAGTATGCTTCTGTTCCAAATGTGCAACGAGTGTACTTGCGTCCTTCCGTCCTCAGAAGTCTGTACTTCCAACAAGTCCATACTAGCAAGTACACAAGTTTGTTCTTAGCGAACTTGGTATTGAGAAACGGCCATCAAAACAAGTCAGAAACAGATCTTTTAGGTCTAAAGGTTACGTTGTGTGTCTTTAATAACATGACAGAAATCAGAAATAGTCCATGATGCTTCATCAGATGAACATCTGAGCACGTCTTCGGACAGTTGTTGTGACTAAATGCAACCTATATTTATACAGGTAAATCTCATCCAGACACGCAGTCTCTTTTTCAAGGGAGACCTGTTAAAGGGGAACTTTGTTTTTTTTTCAACCTGGATCTATTTTCTAGCATAAATTCGTTCATTTCCTCCCCCCGACAGTTTTGGGTGCAACTTGAATTCCTTCAGGAGATATTTAGATCCACTCCAGATCAGCGTATGTCCAATATGATGGCAGTGATGCGGCAACCTCGTCCAGCCTCTAAATAATCATTATCTGCCACAAACTCCTTTATTTCACCTATGTTTTGTCCCCCCTGTGCCCCCTTTTTTTGGGATCATCCTTTTTCGACATTTTTACTGTGGCGGCTTTGATGATGTCACTATTATGCGACACCGTAACAACTAAATGTCTGTAAATAAGGACGAATCACCACAAAAAAACCGCTTGGAGCTCACAGGGGGGGTCCGACTAATGTTTGGTAACCACATATTGGTGAAATGAAGGAATTTGTGGCAGATAACGATTATTTAGAGGCTGGACGAGGTTGCCCCATCACTGCCATCATATTGGACATATGCTGATCTGGAGTGGATCTAAATGTCTCTTGAAGGAATTCAAGTTACACCAAAACTGTCTGGACGAGGAAATGAACGTATTTCATGTTAGAAAATAGATCCAGGTTGAAAAAAATGAAGTTCCTCTTCAACCTATCATGTCTTTGGATGGTGGGAGGAGGCTGGAGAACCTGGAGAGAACCCACGCATACACAGGAGAACATGCAAACTTCACACATGAAGGCCGCTGTTCCACCCCCCCCCCCAGCTGGGACTTGAACTAGCGACCTTCTCGCTGTGCGGCTGCAGTGCTAACCACCGTGCAGCCCAACTGCCAGGGACGGATGAGGATGGTGCTGACCTGGCCTTCCTCTGGTGCTGGGCTGCCGTCTCTCTGAACCAGTGCACGCAGGCCTGCATGCTGCGCATGGTGTGAGCTCCGTCCAGGAAGTAGGTGACCGCTCTGTGTTTCAGGGTCTGGTTCCTGCCGGGCCACTCCGTCTCCGCCAGCCCTGATAGCAAACAGGGAGCAGAAGCTCAGCGAGGACGCCGGGAAGCCCGGAGGCTGCTGCAGCACACTCACCTTTCACCATGACGGGGCTGGGCTGGAAGGAGCCGGCCTCAGGGACTCTGCTGCTCTGATCGCTGCAGGGGAAGCTTTCATCCGGGGAGGGCTGCCGTGGTCCTGTCACAGGCTCAGACTCTGGACAACACATCCCTGCATGTGTAGAAGAGTACCAGTGTTGGGGGGGAAACTACCAACCCGGAGAGCGTGCTGGGAAGTTGTTCCCCACCACCACTGCAAAACTAAATCTAACTGAAAGATCGGCTGGAGGACTGTCAGTCTAATAATTAGATTAATTAATTACACAGCAAATTAATGCATTAGAAATATAGTTGTGATTAATTCAGAGTGTCTACAGAAAAGGATTAGTGCCACTGAAGAGAAAAATACAATTCTGAGATTAAAGTCAGAATTCTGACTTCTTCAGAAATTGAAAAAAAAATCTTCTAGAAAAAAGTGACTTTAATCTCAGATTTCTGAATTTTTTCTCAGAATGTTTTTTTTCTTCAGTGGTTCTAATCCTCTTCTGTAGAGCGCTTATTCAATGCAGGAACCCGCTGAATGACCCAGGCAGAGGGTGGCAGTAATGCACCGAAAGCTGTTTGCCAACCGCCAAGAAGCACCAGAAGAAGAAGAAAAGAGAAGAAGTAAGCCCGATCCCAAACCGCCCCCTACACTCTACGGGTGTGTCTCATGTTGCATCTGCAGACTGTGAAGTTTGGATGCATACGTCACAGCGGAGCGTCAAGTCCTGTTCCGTTTCAGAAACGTCTGGAGGATCCGGCGAATCCAGCCTCCAAACCTGCACTCCGTTTGGCCTGAAACCAAGGATACATCGCACGTATCCTTGGTGGCCTCACCTATCCCAGAATTCATTGCACACAAGCTTTTTTTTTAAATCATTTTATTTACATAAGCAGAATGTACAAACCTTCGTGAGCTGAGAAACAAAGAGTTTTCTACAATCCTGTACGGTTATATCAAGAACAAACCCACTCAAAGGTTTGAACAGTAAACATACAAAAGGGCTTAAATACAATAAAGGAAAATAAGATATTTATCACACAATAGACAATAAATTATAGTTACAAAGTGATGTAAACACAAAGTTAATCATCATGACTGAGCTTAAAGAAAGGGAAAAATTAAAGCAGAAGGATAGGAGACTATTTTTACAGATGTTTTTGCAATCTACTTGACATTTTTTAAGTGATGAGAAATATTGTAAAAATCAATAAAACAGGCAAAGTTAGATATTTAGTTTCATCCTGCAGAAGATGGAGGGAAGCTGCAGAGCTATGAGTGGAATATTCGGTTATATTCATGGATTTTTAAGAGTTAAATGAGGTGTTTACTGGTAAAAGAACAAAAGATAATCTCTGTGGAAAATTTTAAAATGTGCAGGCAAGCATGAAAGAAAGAAAGAAAGAAAGAAAGAAAGAAAGAAAGAAAGAAAGAAAGAAAGAAAGAAAGAAAGAAAGAAAGAAAGAAAGAAAGAAAGAAAGAAAGAAAGAAAGAAAGAAAGAAAGAAAAAAAGAAAGAAAGAAAGAAAGAAAGAAAGAAGTTTTTGGTCTGCCGTGGCTCCTGGACGCATCAGGGAAGTACGATGTTCTACTGTTAAGTCTATAAAAATCTAGTAAATGATGTGGTTTCCAGTAAATTCTGGACGCTACCCACTCAGGACACTTGGATTACATTGGACGAGCAGTATGGAGGAATATTGACAAGTTTCTGTGGACTTTTATGGACCTTTCTGGTTCAGTCACCGGTGAACTCCATTATATGAAAGTCAGTGGAAAATGAACCCACCCTCCCCACCCCCGGATCTCCGGCTGCTACAGAGTCTTGCTCAGCATGAGGATGAGGAGAAGATGAAGGACCATCATTCTGTGGGTGTACTATCCCTTTAACCCATGTAGATGCGAGTCGGTGAGCCTTTTCCTCTGCCACTAAAAGCCGATGGTTGGCGGGTTTAAACGGGTTTTTGGCCAGTGGGAAAGAGGTGAAAGTGACACATTCTTTGCAAAAGTGAGTAAAGTCAGCGCAGTCTGTGGACAGATTTCTAAAACGTGGACATTCGTGTAATACACACCTGGTACGCCTCTTCTTTGGAGCCAAGTCCAGCTCAGCTGGAGAGCCAGAGAGGCGTTAGAGTGCTGGTGCTGCCCCACCAGGCTCAGACGCAGAGGTCCACAGTCTGTCTGGTAGTCCTCCAGGTCTGGACACACCCACAGAGGACACTGCAACCACACACAGCCACCAGGCAGAACATTAGGACCACTGAAAGGTGAGGAGAATGACACTGATCATCTCTCCATTAATGCCCCGGTTAGTGCGGGGGAGGGGGGGGGGGGGGGGGGGGGATTAAGCAGTAGGTGAACATGTTGTCCTAAAGTTGATGTGTTAGATCAGGGGTCTGCAACCTTTACAGTCAAAGAGCCATTCTGGCCTCAACCCAGCTACATAAAAGTTAACCAGAGACACAAATATTTCACAGCCTTTAAAAAAAAATTATTAAAAAAAATCTTTTTGACAAATACTTTATGAAATTTGTTGCCATTTTTAGAGAACCACAGTTTTATTTTGTCTTTTAGGTTTGGAAAACAAAACTACAGAAGAGGATCAGAGCCACTGAAGAAAAACAATTCTGCGATTAAAGTCAGAATTCTGACTTTTTCCCCAAAACATTAAAAAAGAAAAAAAGAAAAGAAAAGAAAAAAATTCAGGAGATTCTTTTTTAATTTCTGAAAAAAAAAAAATCAGAATTCTGACTTTTCAGAAATTTAAAATATATATATATTTATATATGCATGTATCTATGCACGCACGCACGCACGCACAGACAGACAGACAGACAGACAGACAGATAGATAGATAGATAGATAGATAGATATGCATGCATGCATGTGCATACATACATACATACATGTATGTATGTATGTTTTGGGAAAAAGTCAGACTTTTTCTCAGAACTTATTTTTCTTCAGTGTTTTTAATCCTCTTCTGTACAAAACTAAAACCAAACATACAATAAAACCTTTGCAAAAAAAAAGGATATTTCCATTTTCCTTTCTGGGATTTTGCTCTTCTGAGACCGTGTGTTGCAGAAGAAGACCAGAA
The DNA here is from genome assembly GCA_023101725.1 of Atherinomorus stipes. NCBI lineage: Eukaryota > Metazoa > Chordata > Actinopteri > Atheriniformes > Atherinidae > Atherinomorus > Atherinomorus stipes. The sequence goes on along the minus strand of JALJCO010011429.1, from coordinate 41,921 downwards.
TTTCCAAGCTAATGAGAAGAGAAACAGACGTAGTAAAAAAAAAAAAAAAATCACTGGTACTTTTACATGTAAAAATTAAGTGCAATTATTCCTATGAAAAACCGCTAAAACCTACATTTACTATACTCTACATTTTTAAATATTACTCAGTTCTTTATCATTTTTAGTCAACGTTACTGAGCCATTGTGGAAGGTCCAAAGAGCCACTTGTGGCTCTGGAGCTGCAGGTTGCAGACCCCTGTGTTAAAACGGACGAGTAGGTCAGATCACAGGTGGGTTTTTCCTGGTTTGCAGGAAAGAACGGCGGTGAACCAGTGGCAGGGTCGTAGCCTGTAAGGTCCAGTCCAACATATGAGCTCCACTACTGCAGAAGTTATCAGTGGTTCTGATAGAAAGGTGTCAGAATGCCTGGTTTGCTGCAGCATGGGGGCTGCAGGCTGCAGACCAGTCAGGGTTTCCATGCTGACCCATGTACACTTAAAAATGTTGGGTGAAAAACATGCCAATACGGGTTCTTTTTAAACCCAACACCGGTTAAATATTGGACAGAACACATGCTAGGTTATTTTGACCAAACAAGTTGGGTCGGTTTCCTTAAACCAACAGCTGGATTTCTTATACAACCCAACTGTTGGCTCAATTTGACTATACTGCTGGGTTTTTTTCTAATAATAATAATCGTCATCTTCATCACCACAATATATATACACAGGTACCCAAAAGATTAAAATATCCTGGAAAAGTTCATGTATTTCTGTAATTCAACTTAAAAGGTGCAATTTCCATATTGTTTAGACAAATAATATGCAAGTCAATATATTTTAAGCTTTTATTTGTTTGGATGTTGCTGATTAGAAGTTGCAGCTTTAGAAAACTTCTAAATCAAAAACTCAAAAAACTAGAATATTGTGAAAAGCTCCAGTATTGTAGGTTCAGAGTGTCACATTCTAATCAGGTCAGTAATCCAAACACCTCCATAAGTACCCTGAGCCTTTAAAAAGTCTCTGTGTTGGTTTGGAAGAATTCACAATCATGGGGAAGATGCTGATCTGACAGTTGTGCAGAAAACCATCATTGACTCCCTGCACAAGGTGGAAAGACACAAAAAGTGATAGAAAAGAAGCTGGATGTTCTCAGAGTGTCTCAAAGCACATTAATGGACAGTTAAGTGGAAGGAAGAAGTGTGGAAGAAAACGGTGTAGAAGCCGGAGGGCTGACAGCAGACTGGAGAAGATGGTCAGTGTTACGTTTCCCAGTCTGTGATGACCTGGGGTCCATGTCAGCTGCTGGCGTTGGTCCTCTGCGCTTCATCAAGTCCACCATCAATGCAGCCGTCTACCAGGACATTTTGGAGACCTTCATGCTTGCTTCAGTGGACCAGCTGTATGGGGATGCAGACTTCATCTTCCAGCAGGACTTGGCACCTGCCCACACTGCCAAAACTACCAAATCCTGCTTCAACAACCATGGATCACCATGCTGGATTGGCCCGCAAACCCACCTGACCTGAACCCCATTGAAAACATGTGGGACATCGTCAGAGAAAGCTGAACGGGAAGAGAGCGAACAATAAAGAAGAGCTCAAGGCTGTGATGGAAGCATGTTGGTCTCCATAACAGCTGAGATATGCCACAAGCTGCTAGCATCCATGCCACGCCGGGTTAAAGCTGCTAGCATCCATGCCATGCCGGGTTAAAGCTGCTAGCATCCATGCCACGCCGGGTTAAAGCTGCTAGCATCCATGCCACACCGGGTTAAAGCTGGTAGCATCCATGCCACGCCGGGTTAAAGCCGCAAGCATCCATGCCACGCCGGGTTAAAGCTGCTAGCATCCATGCCACGCCGGGTTAAAGCTGCTAGCATCCATGCCACGCCGGGTTAAAGCTGCTAGCATCCATGCCACGCCGGGTTAAAGCTGCTAGCATCCATGCCACGCTGGGTTAAAGCTGCTAGCATCCATGCCACGCCGGGTTAAAGCTGCTAGCATCCATGCCACGCCAGGTGAAAGCTGCTAGCATCCATGCCACGCCGGGTTAAAGCTGCTAGCATCCATGCCACGCCAGGTTAAAGCTGGTAGCATTCATGCCACGCCGGGTTAAAGTTGCTAGCATCCATGCCACGCTGGGTTAAAGCTGGTAGCATCCATGCCGCGCCGGGTTAAAGCTGGTAGCATCCATGCCGTGCCGGGTTAAAGCTGCTAGCATCCATGCCACGCCGGGTTAAAGCTGGTAGCATCCATGCCGCGCCGGGTTAAAGCTGCTAGCATCCATGCCACGCTGGGTTAAAGCTGCTAGCATCCATGCCACGCCGGGTTAAAGCTGGTAGCATCCATGCCACGCCGGGTTAAAGCTGCTAGCATCCATGCCACGCCGGGTTAAGGAGTCATTCGTGCAAAAGGACCAAACCAAGTACTAAGTACACATGCAAGATTTTACTGCAGGAGGACGGATATTTTTGTATTTAAAGTTCTTTTATAATTGATTTCATGCAATATTCTAATTTTTTGAGTTTTAGAATTTGAGGTGTTCTTAGGCAGGGTAGGAGATCTTGGAAAACAGTTCGAACAAGCTACATTTGAAAAAATATACCCCCCCCCCCCAAAACCACGCCTCCACGGCACAGGAAAGCGTCGTGTGCGCTCTTCTTGACGAAGATAACCGAGAACAGCGGAGTGGCTAGCTTGTTAGCTTCCAAGTAAACAGCAGAGGAACCACGTTTCTTAAAGTGATAATTATCTCACCTCCAACTTCTTCTGTGGGGTAAAACATCCTCACTGCAAACACCAACACCTCCATGACTTCATCCACATCCGTTTTTTCTTTTTAAGAGCAAACAGCAGCATAGATAAGAGCAGCGAGCAGCCATGTTTGTCTTGGTTCGTCTGCACTGAGATGCTCACAGTGAATTGCGAGCGCGCGCACACGAGGACGGTTGGTGTGTGACAGAGAGCAGTCGAGTTTGATGGACATAGAAATCGTTCAATCAATCAGCACGGGCCGAAAAAGGATAAAGACCCACTAGAATGCTCCTCCTACAGGCCCATTTCATTATTAAATGCAGATGTTAAAATCCTTGCAAAGATCCTTGCTCATCGGTTGGAGGTTGTGCTGCCCTCTATTATTTCACCCGATCAAACTGGGTTTATTAAAAATAGGCATTCATTTTACAATATACGGAGACTATTCAACATTCTGTATTCCAATAGGTGTGGTGCTCCTGAATGCCTGGTCTCTGTCGATGCTGAGAAGGCATTTGACAGAGTAGAATGGAATATCTCTTTCGGACACTTACTAAATTTGGTTTTGGCCTCTCTTTTTTCTTCTTGGATCAAATTATTGTATTCATCTCCCACAGCATCTGTTTTGACAAATGGTCACTATTCACAATATTTTAAGCTACACAGAGGGACTCGGCAGGGCTGCCCTCTGAGTCCACTCCTGTTTGCTATTGCCATCGAGCCGCTAGCGATAGCTATTCGTAGTAATGAAAGGATTGGGGGAATAAGTAGAGGAGGTACAGAGCACAAAATTTCTCTGTATGCGGATGACTTGCTTCTCTACATTTCTAAACCTGATACCTCACTTCCAGAAGCCCTTTCTGTATTTGAAGCATTTAGCCAATTCTCAGGATATAAAATTAACTTCACTAAAAGTGACCTTTTCCCAATCAATAAGGAAGCACTGAAATTAGATTACACAAACCTCCCTCTCAAAGTGGTGACTAGTCACTTTAAGTATCTTGGAATTTGTGTTACAAGAGATTTCAGTCAATTATTCAAATGTAATTTTCTTAGTCTGTTTGATCAAGCTAAAGCTATTCTGTCAAAGTGGTCCCCTTTGTCACTCTCTCTCATTGGTAGAATAAACTCAATCAAAATGTCACTATTACCAAAGTTCTTGTACCTGTTTCAGTGCCTCCCGATCCTTATTCCAAAATCTTTCTTCAGGGCTCTTGATTCCTTAATCACATCCTACATCTGGAATGGCAAACCTCCTAGATTGCGCAAAGCATTTCTCCAAACATCTAAACAGGCTGGTGGCATGGCTCTACCCAACTTCCAGTATTACTACTGGGCTGCAAATATCCGTTGTCTACTACATTGGATACACTTTCACCTTGACCTGTCCTGCCCCGCTTGGGTATCAATGGAGGTCCATACGAGTAATCCTGTTTCTCTACCTGCTCTTATTGGTGCCGCATTACCACTGTCATCAAGTAGCCCCTGTAGTAATCCTGTGGTGAAACATTCCCTACGCATCTGGGTTCAATTCAGAAAGCATTTTGGCTTGCAAAACTTTTCACTTAAAATGCCCATTGCTGACAATCATTTTTTTGTTCCTTCGATGGCTGATGGTGCATTCAAGATCTGGCACAACAAAAATCTTAAATGTCTTGATGATCTGTTCATAGACAACACTTTTGTCTCCTTTTCTCAACTAACACAAAAGTTTGGGATCCCTGGCACACACTTTTTTAGATTCCTTCAGGTGAGGCACTATGCTCGGAATTTAATGTCAAACTTTCCCCATAAACCTCAAAGTAACCCACTGGATATACTTCTGTCTAATAATCCAACATCCAGAGGTATTTTGTCCAAACTATACAACCTTATATGTAGGATGTATAACTCCCCTCTGGCTTCTATCAGAACTGCTTGGGAGCAAGATCTTAATTCCACCTTCACAGATGACACATGGGAATCGGCTCTCAAACATATACATTCATCATCTATCTGTGCTAGACATGCTCTTTTACAATTTAAAGTAGTCCATCGAATTCATATTTCTAAAACCAAACTAGCTCGTATATACCCAGACACTGACCCCACTTGTGATAAATGTAAAGTCTCTCCTGGCTCCCTTCTTCACATGTATTGGTCCTGCCCTGCTTTAACTAATTTCTGGAAGTCTTTCTTTCAAACCATCTCAGAAATCCTTAACCTCCAAATTGCACCAAACCCTCTGACCGCCATCTTTGGCATATTCCCAGATAGTGACTTACCAAAGGCTAAGTTAGAAGTTTTAGCTTTTTCCTCTTTGGTGGCTCGCCGGACCATTTTATTGAAGTGGAAGGATTCTACTCCTCCCCTTCCTTCGCACTGGGTCAGAGACATGATGAATTTTTTAAATCTGGAAAAAATCCGTTTCACCATACAAGGTACAGCAAATAGATTCATTCGAGTTTGGCGCCCCTTCTTGACTTTCTTTGAGAAAACCACTACACTTATCTCTGAGTAGCCCCCCCCCCCCCCCCCCCCCCTTTTTTTTTTTTTTTTTTTTCTTTCTTCTAAATTATTTTCCCCCTTTAATACTCATTTAATTTTTGTTTATATATTAAAAAATATATAGTTTATTTTATCCTCTGTGCATTAATGGGTGTTTGCATGTCAATACATATATTTATGTATTTTCTTTTTATTTGCTGTCGTTGTGAAGGGTGGGTGGGAGGTGGGGTGTCTACCTGTTTATGCTTTGCTGTTGCTCCCTCTTGGGATAATTGTTTTACATTGGGAGAAAAAAGAAAAATCATTGTACTGCCAAGTTCTTATCTTCTGTTCTATGATTGACCTTCAATAAAAAACCTTTGAAAGAATCAGCACGGGCCGCTCAAAACTCCATCCAATGAAATTCATTTCATTGGATGTAGTTTTTCCAGTGCTGTATGTTCCACAGGTGATTTTTTTTTGTGTGTGTGTCAGAACATTTAATTAATTGTCTGCAATTAGGGAGTGAAGAAGACTTTAAACATTATAGTAAAAAATGCTCCTGGAAAACATAATCCACCCTACCTTTAAGCTGCAAGTCCTAATCAGCAACATTCACACAAATAAATGCTTGAAATACATGGATTTGCATATTATTTATCTACACAATATGTGAATTGCTCCTTTTAAGTTGAATTATCGAAATACATGAACTTCACAATTTTTGGGGTAGTTCCTGTAATAATCCCAATTATAGAGCTAATTCGGAAATTCATTCTCTGCATTTAACCCTGAGAGCAGTGGGCTGCTAATTACAGCAGCCAGGGGGCAGTTAGGAGGGGGTTGAGGACCTTGCTCAGGGGTCCACGGTGGTTCACCATGGACTTGAACCCGGGTCTGCCATGCCAAGGCCCGCGACATTACCATTACGCTACCCACCCCCCCATTCTACTCAATGAGTTGGATGTGCATAACTGTTAAAGGAATAGTACACCCACAGAATGATGGTCCTTCATCTTCTCCTCACCCGCTGAGCAAGACTCTGGAGCCTTTTTTTAATATCTCAAATGAACCGGAGATCCGGGGGACAATGAAGTTCAGCATCGACTGAACCAAAATGGTCCATAAAAGTCCACAAAAACTTGTCAATATTCCTCCATATTGCTCGTCCAATGTATCTAGTAAATTATGTGGTTTCCAGTAAATTCTGGACGCTACCCACTCAGGACACTTGGATTACATGTGGACGAGCAGTATGGAGGAATATTGACAAGTTTTTGTGGACTTTTTGGTTCAGTCACCGGTGAACTCCATTATATGAAAGCTGGGGGAAAACGAAAACCCCTCCAGATGTCGGGCTGCATTTGAGATATTAAAAAAGTGCTCCAGAGTCTTACTCAGCATGAGGGTGAGGAGAAGATGAAGGACCATCATTCTGTGGGTGTACTATTCCTTTAACGTATGTTACCCACAACAAGTTAACTACACATGACTGAGAGCTCACAATCACTGCTACGCATACTCATATTACGTTGATCATTCAAGACCAACATACACGGTTACTATAAGCTTGCGGGATTTAGCGGGGCCATAGAGACTTTCCCTTCTAGCATCCAGGCACTGCTAGCAACTGTAGGGGTTGAATGGGTGGGGGTAACATTACTGTTGGTTGCACGTGCGTGAACATCAACCCAACATGTAGTCCGAAATGACCCAATGCAATTGACCCAGCGAGCTGGGTTCTTAGTAGGGCTGGGTTAAACGATTATTTTTAAATGATTAATCTATCGATTATTATTTAAATGCATCGATTAATGTAACGATTCACTTTTTTAGTTCGATTCGATTATCGATTATCTCCTCATAAATTGACAGACAGCAATTTATATATGCTGATATAGATATCTAAAATGTAAAAAAGAGCATGAATAAAAAGGCAGTGGGAGCAGCTGCCTGTCATGGAGTTTTTCATGAACCAACAGAATGTAAAGTTTATGTTGAAAACACAGCGGACTGAAAAACAGGCTTTTAATTCTTTCATTTACATCAAAATAATAATAAAAAAAGTCATTATTGAAATAATATGATCATGTAAACTTGGAGGATTTAAGCTAAGACAGATATTATTTTCCAACAAAAGATAATGAAGATAAGTAAACATTCAGAGTTGAACATCTATATTGAACATGGGTCTAGCTTCCAGAAAAAGTGCATCTTCCTCTTTATTCTGTTAATGCTTAAAACGGGTGCCAATCACTTGGAAATGAAATTAAAAATACTTTATTTATCCCAGAAGTGACTGCAATATATTATCGACAGATGAAACACTAACATGAGGTTGAGAACGTGACTTTAATTATATTCAGTCAGAGACGAGACAGCTCCCGGCATCAGCTGCAGTTCACACCCACGGCCACCAGATGGAGCTCGTGCTTCATGCTGACCGTCTCAAACAGGCCTGACGTGTCTGAAGACATGGCGTCCATCTCACGGAAGTTGTCTCATGTCTTATGAGGCTTCGGATTCGCCATCCCTAATATCCCTATACCTTCGATGAACGAGTGTAGGCCTTCACTGCCATCTTTGTTTCGGTCTGACGACGCATCGGCACGCATATTTTGCGTCAACGTATTTTTTGCGTCGACGTAATCGGTTACGTCGACGCATCGTCCAAACCCTAGTTCTTAGATTACCCAACTTAATGAAAACAACCCAGTTAAACTAACCAACAGTCTCAACTCAGCTGTTGGCTTGAAAAAATAACCCAACAATTCTTTATGTCTGTCCACCACGGAAAACACCAACAGGCAACAGAACTGGACCATGAAGGCCTGGTCTGATGAATCACGTGGATGGCCCAGATGTTGGTAATGTTCGGAACCACGTGGTACCAGGATGTAAAATATCTTAGAAGAAGCTTTAAGCCCGAGTGCTATTTGTCCAAGCCCCGTGCCCCTGGTACTCCCTGGGACTCTGCTATGTCCAGGCATCCCAAACTCAGTTCAGCCCCAGGGACCCTCTCTCGTGCACTGGGCCCCCACTCTGGAGCCTGGCCTGAAGGTGGGGCGCCATCAACATTGTGTACAGTTGGGATGGGGTGCTGCTGACCTTGACTTGGTATGTTGTGGGTCGGTTCCTGAATCCCACCGACACATCTGACGAGGAAGCAGAGTCTGGGGAACCAGAAGTGGGCTCGCCTGTCTCTGGGGCTGAGGTCGCCGAGGTGGTCGGAAAGCTTTTTCCCGGAGGAGAATGAGATCTGCCCCGAGTTCCTGAAGGCTCTGCACACTCAAAAATAGAGGTACGAGACAGGAACATTTCTGTACCTGTAGCTACATTTTTTACAAATGTTCTCTCAAAAGTACAATATTGGTCTTTATGAGGCCAGAAGTACCTATATACTATGAAAAAGGGTCCAAAGTAATATAAGGTACAAATTTGTACCATTCCAACCCTAAGGCTACCTGCAGCATTGAAAAATGTGTGTAGCTTGTACAGTAACTATAAATAGCAGTACTTCTAAACAGGAGTATAATTATAGTTATTATATTATGATTTTCATAATAATCATAGTAATCATAGTAATAATTATATGTATAATTATATATGTGTTTGGCCTAATATTTATATAATAATTATTCATTTATTATTAGCATCTTTAATTGTTGTCATAATCTCTTTTTTATTGACTTTTATTCATCATCTTTAATTGGTTTAATTGTACTTTATTAACTCATACAGCTTGATAAGGTACAAAAATGGACCTGGACCGAAGGTACAGAAATGTCTTTCAAAAAGGAACCCCCGCAGCAACAAGCTTTGTACCCTTTTAAGTACAAACTGGTACCTCTATTTTTGAGTGTGTGGAGGCTGTGGGAATATCTTGGTTTACACACCTCTGAGGCATCACATGGACATCGAGGTCCGTGCCTCTAGACTGGCAGACTGGGGTGGTGGTCCCCCTCTTCAAGAAGAAACCTGGAGGGTGTGTTCCAACTTCAGGGGGATCACCCTTCTAAGACCCCTGGGAAGGTCTATTCAGGGGTCCTGGAGAGGAGGGTCCGTTGGAGAGTTAGGGTGCATTCAGAAAGCATAGTCTGGAAGACTCGGTTCGTTCGGGGACTTAGCTTGGCTAGGGGCGAGGGTGGTCTTCCGGACAGAGATCACATTTACGTTGCACCATAGCCAAACGAGCCAAACCTTTTGAATAATGTTCCCAATCTCTCCAGAGGAGGCGCTGCCTTCAGATTCACCGTAGGCGAGGACAAGACGTACAACGAACAAGAAGGTTCTCACAACTTCCGTTTCCTCCACAAAACCACATTATTGTTGCTCGTACTAGCGAGAAGATGGATATGCTTTCATCAGACCAAATATCCATTAAAGCTTTTACTTCCTCATAACTCGACATCTGACCACGAGCCTTTTTTAGAAGGACTGCAGTCCCACACGTTTGTTGTCATAGCGTTTACTCACGATGCCCATGCAATTTTTAATCCACGTCTGTCTTTAGTTCACTTGAACTGCCATTTTCAGACTTATGCATATGCGGAGTAGTGTTTCTTAGGTCATGTAAAAAATAGCTTGACTGTACATGGAAACTTACCGTGATCTCTTTGGCCCGGTCTCTGAGCACAGCCATGGCCTCCTCTGGCTGTTTAACGGTGAAAGCAGGAACCCCTGACTGCGGAAAAATGCACATCATCAAAGATTCACAGTTGTGTGAAAAAGTGTTTCCTCCTTCCTGATTTCTTAATTTTTTTGCGTTTGTCACCCTTAAATGTTTCAGATCATCAAACAAATTTAAAGCAGTACTCAGTAACTTCAGCTCGGGGCCCCCCCTAGTGGCGTCCTTTCACTGTCGTAAAGTTCAACCGCGATTTGCGGGTAAATATGCCGTGGATTATATTTTTCTCTGGTGTTGGCGGGCAGCAGGTAAGAATACGAACTTTTATTTACTTTTTGCGGACATGACAAGTGATTATTGAGCCTGAAGTAGTGATGCTTCACCCGGCGCCCAGGCAGCGCAAGCTACGTGAATCACTCTTGGCAGGCAGACTTGCCAAGAGCTGCTCGCAGGCCAGAGGCACCGGCGGGAGGGGGGGGGACATCGAATCGCTCAGTAAACACTTTGTTTAGCCCCACAGGGATTCCGAAAAGCATTTATTGAGGTAAAAAAGTTACTGAGTTCTCCTTTAAATGTGAGACAAAGATAACACAAGTAAACAGAAAATGCAGTTTTTAAATGAAGATTTTTATTAGTAAGGGGGGAAAATCCAAACCTTCATGGTCCTGTGTGAAAAAGTGATTGCCCCCCCTGTTAAAACGTAAATTAACTGTGGTTTATCATCTTTGGAAAGATGAGTTCAATAGGGGATTATCACGCTTACCGGAAGTTCCCAGATTTTGGACACTTCCTCTTCCGGGCCATGTTACCAACAGCCGTTCCTGCTCTGTTATACTGTTTAAATCGGATAAACTCCAAACATACTCAAGTTTTCATTCTAGTCTGAAATGATACTAAGGAAGAAGTGGATCAAAGCGATCGATTCGCCGCGGTGAAGGGCCGAACTTTATAATAAAACACACGTTTGTTTGTCGCCGTTGGGGCACAACACCGGCACTTCACCCGTGCTAGCAGCCAGCTAGCGTTTACTGACGTGCTTAACATTGTGCGTCTTAAAACACACAAACATCTGAAAATCGGGTCTGTACCTCCCCGTTTCCAGTGGAACAACTGGGGACTGCCAAGAAAGGAGACGCTTTCAGATGCTTGTGTGTTTTCAGCCGCACAAAGTTAGGCACGTTATCGAGCTGGCTAATGCTAGCCTGCTAACACGACTGCGCAGTCTGCCGGCCACAAACAAACGTGTGTCGTTTTATTATAAAGTTCGGTCCTTCACCGCGGCGAATCGGTCGTTTTGATCCACTTCTTCCTTAGCATCACTTCAGTCTGGAATGAAAACTTGGCATTGGCGTTTATCCGATTAACAAAGTTTAACAGAGTAGTAGCTGGCGGACTACTGTTAGCAGGTTAGCATTAGCCAGCTTGATGACGTGCCTAACTTTGTGCGGCTGAAAACACACAAGCATCTGAAAGTGTCTCCTTTCTTGGCAGTCCCCAGTTGTTCCACTGGAAACGGGGGGTACAGACCCGATTTTCAGATGTTTGTGTGTTTTAAGACGCACAATGTTAAGCACGTCAGTAAACGCTAGCTGGCTAATGCTAGCACGGGTGATAATCCCCTATTGGGGACCTGCTAACAGTAGTCCGCCGACTACTACTCTGTTAAACTTTGTATATCGGATAAACGCCAATGCCAAGTTTTCATTCCAGACTGAAGTGATGCTAAGGAAGAAGTGGATTAAAACGACCGATTCGCCACGGTGAAGGACCGAACTTTATAATAAAACGACACACGTTTGTTTGTAGCCGGCAGTCTGCACAGTCATGTTAGCAGGTTAGCATTAGCCAGCTCGATGACGTGCCTAATTTTGTGCGGCTGAAAACACACAAGCATCTGAAAGCGTCTCCTTTTTTTGGCAGTCCCCAGTTGTTCCACTGGAAACAGGGAGGTACAGACCCAGTTTTCAGACGCTTGTATGTTTTCACAAGCGAAAAGTTGGTATCGTCAGCTAACGCGAGCTTGCTAACGCTAGCTGTAGTGTAGTCTGCATCATTGAAGTGCCGACTACAGACATACGTGCAACCTTGTTTTATTTTAAATTTCAGTCCTTCACTCCGACAAATCGCTTTCATCCACTTCTTCCTTAGTGTCTTTTCAGTCGGGAATCCATGAAAACTTCTGCACGGCTGGCGTTGTTTATTAGATGTACACAATGGAACAGAGCAGCAACATTGAGCCATTCCTGGCCTGGAAGAGGAAGCTTCAGATGTTTCAACTTCCGGAAACCGGAACGCGGAAGCGTGATAATCCCCTATTTCTCTCTATCCACACCCAGGCCTGAGTACTGCCACACCTGTTCTCCATCAAGAAATCACTTAAATAGGACCTGCCTGACAAAGTGAAGTAGACCAAAAGATCCTCCAAAGCTAGACATCATGCTGCCATCCAAAGAAATTCAGGAACAAATGAGAAACAAAGTCATTGAGATGTATCAGTCTGGAAAAGGTTCCAAAGCCATTTCTAAAGCTTTGGGACTCCAGAGAACCACAGTGAGAACCATTATCCACAAATGGTGAAAACATGGAACAGTGGGGAACCTTCCCAGGAGGGGCCGGCCGACCAAAATGACCCCAAGAGCACAGCGACGACTCATCCAAGAGGTCACAAAAGACCCCAGAACAACATCCAAGAACTGCAGGCCTCACTTGCCTCAATTAAGGTCAGTGTTCATGACTCCCCCATCAGAAAGAGACTGGGGGGCAAAAATGGCTGCATGGCAGAGTTCCAAGACCAAAACCACTGCTGAGCAAAAAGAACATAAAGGCTCGTCTCAGTTTAGCCAGAAAGCATCTTGATGATCCCCAAGACTTTTGGGAAAATACTCTGTGGACTGACGAGACAAAAGTGGAACTTTCTGGAAGGTGGAGGTCCCATTACATCTGGCGTAAAAGTAACACGGCATTTCAGAAAAGGAACATCATAGCAACAGTAAAATATGGTGGTGGTAGTGTGATGGTCTGGGGCTGTTTAGCTGCTTCAGGACCTGGAAGACTTGCTGTGGTAAATGGAACCATGAATTCTGCTTCTACCAAAAAATCCTGAAGGAGAACGTCCGGCCATCTGTTGGTGACCTCAAGCTGAAGCGCACTTGGGTTCTGCAGCAGAACAATGATCCAGAACACACCAGCAAGTCCACCTCTGAATGGCTTAAAGGAGAACTCAGTAACTTTTTTACCTCAATAAATGCTTTTCGGAATCCCTGTGGGGCTAAACAAAGTGTTTACCGAGCGATTCAATGTTTCCCCCCCCCTCCCGCCGGTACCTCTGGCCTGCGAGCAGCTCTATGCAACTTTGCCTGCGCCGACCCGAGCAGAACTTGCGACAACAGAAACCGCTGTACGGTACTCAGGTCCCCTATCTACAGAGCTGCTTCCAGCTCTGATTTTAACCAGACTACCAGCGCTAATTGGAAGAAAACATTTCTTTAGCTTCACACCACCTAAACACGGCTCCTGGCTCTCATAACCAACTCTTTTCTGGACCAGAGTGATTCACGTAGCTGCGCTGTCTGGGCGCCGGGTGAAGCATCACTGCTTCAGGCTCAATAATCACTTGTCACGTCCGCAAAAAGTAAATAAAAGTTCGTATTCTTACCTGCTGCCCGCCAACACCAGAGAAAAATATAATCCACGGCATATTTACCCACAAATCGCGGTTGAACTTTACGACAGTGAAAGGGGGAGCCCCGAGCTGAAGTTACTGAGTTCTGCTTTAAATTTGTTTGATGATCTGAAACACGGGTAAAATGTCCCGTTTCAGAAGATACAGGACTCTGCTTTGAGCAGAGGGAGACGTGGTGCTGCTAAAGTAGCACCAACAAGCTAGTAAAAGTTTAGAAATATATCCAGGGATCAAAATAGAGGAAAGACAGGTAGAGAAGCCGTCTGTGTGCTGTGCGGGTGTAGGGGGGGGGGGTTGAACTTTACGACAGTGAAAGGATGCCACTAGGGGGAGCCCCAAGCTGAAGTTACTGAGTTCTGCTTTAAGAAACACAAAATAAAGACTTTGGAGTGGCCTAGTCAAAGCCCCCACCTGAATCCCATTGAGATGCTGTGGCATGACCTTAAAAAGGCGGTTCATGCTGGAAAAAGCCTCCAATGTGGCTGAATTACAACAATTCTGCAAAGATGAGTGGAACAAAATTCCTCCACAGCGCTGTAGAAGACTCACTGCCAGTTATCACAAATGCTTGATGCAGTTGTTGCTGCTAAGGTGGAACAACCAGTTATTAGATTTAGGGGAAGATCACTTTTTCACACAGGGACATGGAGGTTTGGATTTTCCCCCTTAATAATAAAAATTTTCATTTAAAAACTGCATTTTCTGTTTACTTGTGTTATCTTTGTCTGATATTTAAAATTTGTTTGATGATCTGAAACATTTCAGTGTGACTAACATGCAAAAAAATATGAAATCAGGAAGGAGGCAAACACTTTTTCACCCAGCTCTACATTTCTGTGTCATAAGTGTCCCAGTTTAACAGCTGCTGAAGTTCACACATAAGTTAATAAGTTAATCCAACCACAGAGACGAAAGACCAGACACACCTTGAAGAGTCCTCCCTTGTGCCAGGCAATCTTTTCGATTGTATCTCCGAGAATCTCAGTGTGGTCCAGGTCAAGGCAGGAAACACCACACACCCACGGCTTCCTGTTGACACAACCACACCGACAAATGTTGTAGGTTTAATTAAATTACATAGATTATCACTCACACAACATGTGCTTGTTCTGCTAATTAAAAATAACCCAACAGCTTTTTATCACTCCATCTTTTAATGATTTCATACAGTAAATTATTTCATACAATAAAATATTATCTGTCTGAGTGTGTCTTAGTCCAGTGATTCTGCGGCCCAGGCTCGGGCCTTGAGCGCCACCTAGAGGGACGATAAAAAACTTCCCTTTTCCACATGTGGGCCGCGAGGACCGTATATTTCAAGTGTATCTATCTGCAGCTTGCAACCTAGGGGGCGTGTCCTATAGTGAGCGTGTCACATAGTGGGTGGGTGTTGTTAGGTTTAGGGGAAGGGTCAGGGGGAGGGTTAGATTTTACCGTGCTCTCATAGGCCTGGTGCCGTCGAGTGACATCACTCGACGGCACCAGGACACGCCCACTCTATGACACGTCTCTGTCTTGCGAGCCGCAGATAGACCCTTCTCGTATATTTACACTGTTATTTATGACTGGATGAGTTGCAGTGTAGCCCCCCCCCCTACCTGGTGGCGCTAGATTGTCAGAGTTCAACAAACAAGCAGAAGAAGACACTCAGCTAGCCGCTAGCCTGTAGCTAACGCTGTGAAAAATGATCAAAACTAAATAATGATGACAAAAATGGTCCCAAACAAAATTAAAATAGTTTTGGATTTTTAATTAGTTTCAGTTTTTATTTAGTTTTGACTTTTTGTTTTTCAATTCAGTTAGTTTTCGTTAGTTTTTTTTAGCAGATTTGCTAGTTTTAGTAGTTTTTATTTTTTGGAAAATGGTTAGTTTTAGTTTAGTTTTTATTAGTTTCAGTCTTAGTTTTAGTATTTGGGATTTTTTTCGTAAATTTTAGGCATTTGTCTGGTGTGACATTAAAAATCATCAGAAAGTCACTCGAAATAAAAGCAAAGTATATTGATTCAACAGAAATAGATTTCATATCAACCCAAAAAGCTTATGTATTAAATAAGTTAACAAAAACTAAAACTAGTGATGTTTTTACAATAATTTTAGTTAGTTTTAGTTCGTTTTTTAAAGACACAATACAGCTTCACTTAGTTATTGTTTTTTGAAAAAGTGTCATTTTTATTTTTATTTCAGTTAATGAAAATGTTTTTTGATTTGTAGTTTTTGTTTTTTCGTTACTAGAATAACCTTGGTCCCAAACCGCCCCTAGAGGCAAAAATCCAATCAAATTTATTAAATACAGATTAGTGAGTGGAGATAACAAAGCAGAGCTGAGAAGTCTGAATGGAACACCAGCTAACGCTAACGTTAATGCTAACGTTATGCTAATGCTAACGGAAGCCCTGAAGCATCTGCAAGCTTCATCTAGAAACAAACATCTAATATTTGTTGGAAAGAAAGGATTTTTAAGAAAAAAAGAGAGAAAATCAGCTGTTGATGCAGAAAATGTCTGTTATGTTTTGAAGTTCTTAAAAAATTCTAAGAAAAGTTAAAAAAATAAGTGCTTTAGATTATCTAAATTGAGCCTTTTTATTTTTAATGTGATCTCACTGCACCATTTTATCTCTTTTTTTAAATCATTTTCCATCAGTTTTTTTCTGTTGTCCCTCTTTTTGTAGTAAAATGTTGTAGATTTTGTGATTTGTTCTTTCAAAAATGTATAAATATAGATTTTATGGATATGTTCTGAAGTGGCTTAGTATTATCTGCATAATAGATTGCAGTATGTCAGTATAGATGGTATACTCTGAGAGGCATATGATACAATGTGGGGTACCACAAGGTTCCATTTTAGGGCCATTATTGTTTTTCATA
Source organism: Atherinomorus stipes (assembly GCA_023101725.1). NCBI lineage: Eukaryota > Metazoa > Chordata > Actinopteri > Atheriniformes > Atherinidae > Atherinomorus > Atherinomorus stipes. Next base: position 25,544 of record JALJCO010011429.1, on the reverse strand, counting down.
TACTTTAATGATCTTGCAGTAGTATCAAACACTTTGTCCAATATTATTTGCAGATGATACTAATTTACTTATTTCCAATAGAGATTGTTTTGCACACATGAATGAAGTAAATAAAGGTCTTCAAGCATTTTCAAAATAGTTTTGAACAAATAAATTGGCATTAAATGTGAAAAAAATCTCATTTTATGATATTTGCAGGGAAAATGCACTCTAATTTGGATTCAGTGAAAGAGCATATTGATGGCGAAGAAATTATTAAGGTTTTGTCAACAAGATCCTGGGGATATTAATTGATGAGAAACTTATTTGGAAAGAGCATATTGGTTTTGTTTGTAAGGTCACAAAATCTCTGGGGATTATTAGAAAAATTAGTGCCTTAGTACATTTGTTTTGTTTTTTAACATTATACTATAGTTTGGTATATCCATATTTCACTTACTGTAATAATGTATGGGCCAGTACTTTTCCAACATATCTTTATAAAATCTTACTGCTGCAAAAGCGTTTTGTCAGAATGGCGACTTGTTCACAGTCATGTGGCCCAACTGCTCCACTTTTTTAAAAATGTAATGTATTGGCTATTTTTGATTTAAATATTTTTCAAATATGTACATTTATTTATAAACTGAAGTTCGTGGGTACGGAACTGCCACAAAGTTTTCAAACATTTTTTATAAGTAATTCTCAGGTCAACCATTACTCAACCAGACAAATAAATAACTTGTACCTACCAATGCATCGTACATCTGGAGGACAATCTTCATTAAAATATCGCAGAGTCCAATTTATTAACTGATTCTTTGTCTTTATCTGGATATAAAATGATACTCAAGGAAGCTTTGATGTTAAAGAGATTTGGTTTTGTAGAAGCTTGGTTTCTTTATGTTTTTCAACGTGTGCCGTTCTAAAATTCTAAGATTTTTTTTCAATGTTTGAATGCAATTTTTATTAGGCAGATTATATATTTTTATAGTCTGGTTCTAACATGCTCGACAATTTGTTTGCCCAATAAAATGAAAAGTAAATGAATCTTGTCAGTTTCAGGAAAAATGAAAGGAATGCAACCAGGACTAGTGCAGTGAATGTCTGGAAGTTATTTTGGTATTTATAAAGCAAGAATGCAGTAAGGTTAAACAAATATCAGATGCAAAAATTTCCCAGTAAAAAGGTCATCTCACCTTATAATATTGGTGCAGTCGTATGCTCCCCCAATCCCAACCTCAACTATGGCTACATCCACCTGAGCAACAACAGTTCAGTTACAAGAAGAGGCAGTAAAACGAGATGTATCCAGATCAAAAGTTGTCGCTGAACGTGAGCCGACCTTCTCCTGGAGGAAAACATGGAAGGCTAAGATGGTGAGGAAGCAGAAGTAGGCTGGCATCGTCCCACCGTGGGCATCCTGAGGAGGACCCAGACAAAACTGAAGGTCAAACGCCATTAATGAAACTTAATACAATGATTTCAGGAAGTTTTCTGGATATATAATAGACCGTTTTTCCCCTCAGTTTACAAGTTCAAGTTCAATTTATGTATAGAGCACACTAACAACATCCTTTTGGAGTCCGAGGTGCTGTACAACTCAACTTAACGGTAGGTTACTTAAAACAAGTCATGAAAATAATATAAAAACTAAGGGAGAGGAGAAAGTATATACTTACATGAAACATAAAATAAAATACATAGGACACCAGTCATGTTAAAAAAGGTCGTAATGACCTAGAGCTAAAAACACAATAAGAGGAGGGATAACATGGGGGGCCGAGGATGGAAAGGAGAGAGTAGGGAGGGGGGGTTATAGTGATGGAAAGGCCTGGGGAAAGAGGAAGGTCTTGAGCAGCTTTTTGAAAGCAGGGAGTGACTGAGCGGCTCTGATATTCAGAGGCAGCGCGTTCCACAGTCGTGGGGCCGCCACAGACAGATCAGCCACTTACAGCCACTTACCAGCCACTTACCAGCCACTTACCAGCCACTTACCAGCCACTTGTCTGCTAATTCCATCGCACAGAGAAACACCTGCGTGCCCAAGGGAAACGATTTCAGAGCATAAATGAACGCCTGGAACAAGGACGTTTCCACATGCCAAGTTTGGACACCGTACGTGATGACGTATTTGCAGGACAAGTCGTTCAGCCAGTGATAGTGCAGTAATGGTGCACTATTACTGCACCACTTCTGGCAGAAAAAGGAGGAACTTTTTCATGCCCAGATCTGTACCTGGAGACGGTGGAGGGAGTGCTGATTTAAGCCCTGGCTGGTAGAGGGAGTTGCAGTAGTCCAGGCGAGACATGATCAGCAGGTGGACTACCTTCTCCGGTGTTGTTTGGGCAGGTAAGGTTTTAGTTTATGTAGGGTTCTTAACTGACAGAACCCACTCTTCACCACAGAGTTCACCTGAGTGTCCAGCTTTAAAGCACTATCGATGGTGAACCCTAGCGCTTTGGCAGAAAACAAATATCTATTGACCAAACCCTTGTAGGTCATCAGAGGCTTTCAGGTCATTTTCCCCTCGGTTTCTGGCCTCCAGTCTTGTTTCCACACATGGATTTTTTTTTCTTTTGAGAGAAAGTATTTCTCTTGAGAAACTTTAAAATTCCAATTTCAGTTTTTCTTTCAGCTCAACAAAACACTGGAAACAGTCTCTCCCCAAGACTGCTATAAAAACATGACAGATTGATATTCTTTTCCACTTTTGGGGGCTCAAATCGCTGATTTACTTCATAAAAAAATACCAAATATTAATTTTTTTTCAGTTCTAGAGGAGTGAAGACAGAGCAGTATAAACTATGTCATGTAGCTGAAGTTGCTGCATGTGTGAGTTCTCCAAAGAAAAATCGTTGCTTTTTTCAGACAGCTTGTTTTGGTACGCCAGATTTCCCTCCTCAGTAGAAGGGTTGGGTACAGTGATGATATGATCTGCCTGGCGACAAAGTTGATTGGCTACAACCTTATTTGACAAAACTGGGTCTGGGTTTGAGTAATTTTACATATTTACAAATTTGTGAAAGGTACTTAATATGTATACTAAGTATATATATATATATATATATATATATATATATATATATTTTTTTTTTTATTAATATTTTTATTTTTTTTTTTTTTTTTTTTTTTTTTTTTTTTTTTTTTTTTTTTTTTTTTTTTACACACACACATATATAGAGAGATATTTTTACTATATTTAAGACAGAATAAAAAATAAGTTTTGTGCTTTGTTGTTTGTTTTTTATAAAGATTATAACATATCAAATTTAAGGGTAAAAACAATTTGAAAAATGACATATTTGCTAGTTTTGATCAGGACTGAGAAGTAATTTGAGCATAAATAAATAAAAGGGAAAAAAATTATCTGTAATAAATTTATGGGTGTTTGGAGACAACTTTTTGTCCTATAATGACCTGAAAAAATACTGAAATTAAACTCCTGACCACACCATAACATTTGTGGAGATTCTGTGATCAACAGTGTTCTTTTTATTTTAGAGAATGAGCATTTATTTGTCCAAAATGTGAAAAATCTAGATGCTTGTCATTTTAGCAAAGATTTCCAACCACATCCTGATCTGAGGAAGCCTCCTTTTGTTATCAGTCTAATTACAACTTGGGAAAAACAGTCACAAAACTTAAACAAACAACACCTAGTTAGCATTAGTTATCCGTCCTCGGTCATTTACCTTCGTCTGGTCCAGGCGTCCATAAATCTGCCAGAAATATTTAGCAAAGAGCTCTTTTGCAATGAGCTTCCCGTTGATCCGGATCCTCTCCCTGATTTGGACCAAATGTGGAGAACTGCAACAACGACAGAAACATAACAGGAGGGTTTGTTCCATTCTACTTTTTCAAAAAGAACCTCCCCCCCCCCCCCCCCCCCCCCCCAAGTCTAGATTTCATCATGGAAATATGGTGTAAAGTACGGTGGTTATGATCTGTGCGGGGAAAAGGAGCTGTTGGGACATAACACAGGTCTGTAGTTACATCATCACAGCTTTACCTGTAAAACCCTGTACGGAAACCATAACCTCTCAAAATCTTCTCTGTGAATGCACACGTTGATCCCTGAAAGACAAAACAAACCCTTAGACACACATCTCTCCCAGGGGTGTGCACAGAAGCCGGTGTTTGTATCTGTATTTTTTTGAGGGGAGAAAAGTATTTGTATTTGAGTAAAATTCAACATTGGCATATTTTTTTTATTTTTATTTTTTTTTACGTTCCACTTTTAATTTACGTTAAGTTTTGCATTAACTGAAGCTAACAGGTGGTTGAAACGGACTTGCAGGTGCAGAACATGCAGAACAAGGGCCAACTTGTCATTTGGGGGTGTTAGAGTGAAGGCCAGGTACACTCTGGTCACTTGTTAAATTTAGTTGATGCTGTAATTTCATCAGGTAATCGTGGTCTCAGCCTGTGAATTTACATATTTGATCTACAAGCCTGCGTTAGCCTGTTGTTACTGTTAGCATATAATCATAATAATAATTTCATAATAATCATAGTAATAATTATATGATAATTATATATGTGTTTGGCCTAATATTTCTATAATAATTATTCATTTATTATTAGCATCTTTGATTGTTGTCATAATCTCTATTTTATTGACTTTTATTCATCATCTTTAATTGGTTTAATTGTACTTTATTAACTCATACAGCTTGATATGGTACAAAAATGGACCATGAAGGTACAGAAATGTCTTTCAGAAAGGAACCCCCCCCCCCCCCCCCCCAGATACAAGCTTTGGACCCTTTTAGGTACAAACTGGTACCTTTATTTTTGAGTGTGTGTGCATGACATTAGCGTCACTTCCACTTGTCGCCAGAGGGGGCGCACTTCTGGAAAAAACCTGGAACTTGTGCTGTTCTCCTTTAAAGGAGTGATGACATAGCAGTTAAAAACTAGTTTATGTTGTTGGCATTACTTTATATGTAAATACTCCAAAGAAAAAAACGGCATTTTTTACAGCGGAGTATTGTTTTGAAACGCCAGACCTCACTTCCTCAGTAATACAGTTGGGTCCGGTGATGATATGGAGTTTTTACCCGGAGACCACGTTGACTTCATTTTGATTGGCTACACCTTATTTGGCTATGACCTTATTTGGAGAATCTAGGTCAAGCTGCGGTCGGACTTTGCTAAAGGCTAACTGCTAGCAACATGGGCACTTTAGACAGTGTGAGCTACGTTTATCAGACAAGACAGCATTTAGAAAATAAATAAACTTACAGGTAATGACAAGGTTGTGGCCCCCTCCCTCAGTGTTGCTGCAGAAGTTTGCTTTTAAATCCATTTGTTTGAAAATCCAGACCTGACTGCACAGAAGTTACTACTAGCTCCATACATGCAGCTGAATCAGACAGGGAGGGGAGGGGGGAGCGGACGGTGCATAAATCGTTAGGAGAGAGAGGGGGGGGGGGGGGGGGGGCGCTGTTTACTTGATAGTGTGCTCTTATTGGAGCAATTAAATTACGTAGAATGATAGAACTACGTAGAATGATAAGCTGCTGTCTGATTCAACTGTTTCTGAGCAGAGAGACAAAGCTGACAGACCATAAACAGGAACTTTGATTCTCACTCTGACATTCACATGGCCTCATCAGTGCACAACAGATCATATTATACACCCCAAAAACCCCAGAAAAGTGAAATTTGATGTCATGGCACCTTTAAATAGTGTCACTGGATCTGCTCACTTTGCTGTCATGGCCAGCGGACTGTGGTCCGCCCAGTCCCTGTATTTGGAGTCCCTCTGCTACAGCAGTGCATGATGCGCGTGGTGAGAGATGCGTGCTGTACACAAACTTGGTTTTAATCTCTTTTATTAAACGTTAACGTTTCTCTGTTAACAGCCAGGGCCCAGTTGTTCAAAACTGGGTTATTTTTTAACCAGCCGTTAAATACATTTAGCCGACCGTTAACTTTAACAGTCCGGTTATGTTGTTGTTCAAAACTCAGTTAATTTTAACCGTGTGTTATCTTAACGTTAAAGTTAACACACCTAAGGACCGCCGCTAAAGTCTTAACGGTGGGGTTATATCTCATTATGCCGTTTGTTGCTAACGCTGCGTTCATGATGCCGGTTCAGAGAAGGAAGGACGGCGGTTATTGTGGCTTTGATTTTGATATCGGGGATTATTCTAACGAGGAGCTGCGCACCACTTCGGGAAAGAATGCATATATGTAATCCTTTGCGAGTCGATTTGGAGCATGCAACGAACTGTGGACACGACGGACTCAATATTTAGAATGACATTTTCTTCATCAGCAGAGAAATTTGAACCGTCAGAGCTACATTAACGGGACCAACATGAGCGACCCGACTGCAGACGTCAATAATCTCCTGATCAAACTTCCAAATAGTCACGGTTCAGTGTTTAGCTCAGTCCAGCTTCTCTGGAGCAGCCGGTCACGCTCGGACCGTCACTCATCCAGACATGCGCTGCAGTCTCATGAGGAGACGCAGCCTTTTCTTCTCCCCGAATACAAATATCTTTAAAATATCTGTTAGAAATAAGTATTTTGTTTGGTTGTTTTTTATTTAGCATATAAATAATTGTTTTATCCTTTTTGACGGGTCCGATTTAAATAAATATTTATATCTGATTACCATTAACTCAGGAGTTGCTAGTTCGATTGCTATGAGTGGAAATAGCATCTTCCATGTTCTACTTTTCACATTCATGTGCACAAAAAATGAAGCAGGATGAGGGTGAAGGTAGCGAAGGGGCTTGAAGCCCCGCAGAGGTTGCTGCTTTCCTCCTGGATGCAAGTGTATCTATCTGCGGTTTGCAACCCAGTGGGCGTGTCGTAGTGTGGGCATGTCGTAGTGTGGGTGGGTCTGGTTAGGTTTAGGGGAAGGGTCAGGGGTAGGGCTAGATTTTACCGTGCTCTCATTGGCCTGGTGGGCGTGTCATCGCGTAACGTCACACTACGACACGCCCACACTGCGACACGCCCACACTGCGACACGCCCCTGTCTTGCGAGCCGCAGATAGACCCTTCTCCCTGGATGTGCAAGTTAAACATTTGCTGATGCTAATCAATGGTTAGCCAGTTCTCTAACGTTGCTAATGCTAATTGAGTAAGCGAGTGTTAGCGCGCCCCCTACTGGCGGGGAGGAACTAAACTTGTAGCTATCACCTTTGGCATTCATAAATAGGACACAGGAGTATCTGACCTTCCCCTTTGTCCCGGTGACGTGGATGATGTTGAGGTGGTCCAGATCCTCCACCTGGAACTCACACACACACACACACACACACACACACACACACACACACATCACGTTAGAGGAATTATGCGAGCGATGTAAAGTTAGACTCTCTCCTGAGAGCCGGCTCTGGAGAACAGCGAGGCTACTTCCAGGATGTAGGTCCAAAGCAGGTAGGAGCTCCAAAACAGAGCGAATCCCCAAAAACTCCTCTGTTAAAACGACAGCGGAATAAACACGCTTACAGCATTCAGTGACAGGCGCTATGTGAAGTCTCAGGAGATGACAGCTGTCAACACAGCAGACGTGGCATCAGGTAGAGACCATGACAAGGTAAATAAAAAAGCAAACAACAAATAATCATTGTTCACGAGTCTGAAACTGTGAGTAGAAATCAAGCCTGTGAAGTCTATGGCATGATAAAGTGCGCACTCCCTCAGTTTCATGCACAAACTACTGCACGGCTGCCGGTGTTGTGCCAAAAAGAGATCATCTGACAAAAACTGATTAAACAACATTTGATTGACAGGCAGCAGGCTGGTTTTGCAGTAGAGACGATGCACGTGACACGGCAAGATGATGACGGTGGGAAACGCCCAACTGGCTTCACTTTCCCCTGTTCAGACGTGACCGGATGCTGCATCCACACATTTACTGTCTCTGGTCTGACTTCTGGGGAAGAACTCTCACAACCTATACTACAGCACACCTATACTATACCACACCTGTACTACAGCACACCTATACTATACCACACCTGTACTACACCACACCTGTACTACAGCACACCTATACTATACCACATCTGTACTACACCACACCTGTACTACAGCACACCTATACTATACCACATCTGTACTACACCACACCTGTACTACACCACACCTATACTACAGCACACCTATACTATACCACATCTGTACTACACCACACCTGTACTACAGCACACCTATACTATACCACACCTGTACTACAGCACACCTATACTATACCACACCTGTACTACAGCACACCTATACTATACCACACCTGTACTACAGCACACCTATACTATACCACACCTGTACTACAGCACACCTGTACTACAGCACACCTATACTATACCACACCTGTACTACAGCACACCTATACTATACCACACCTGTACTACAGCACACCTGTACTACAGCACACCTATACTATACCACACCTGTACTACAGCACACCTATACTATACCACATCTGTACTACACCACACCTGTACTACAGCACACCTATACTATACCACACCTGTACTACACCACACCTGTACTACAGCACACCTATACTATACCACACCTGTACTAAACCACACCTGTACTACACCACACCTGTACTACACCACACCTGTACTACAGCACACCTATACTATACCACACCTGTACTAAACCACACCTGTACTACACCACACCTGTACTACACCACACCTGTACTACAGTACACCTATACTACACCACACCTGTACTACACCACACCTGTACTACAGCACACCTATCCTATACCACACCTGTACTACACCACACCTGTACTACAGCACACCTATACTATACCACACCTGTACTAAAGCACACCTATACTATACCACACCTGTACTACACCACACCTATACTATACCACATCTGTACTACACCACACCTGTACTACAGCACACCTATACTATACCACACCTGTACTACACCACACCTGTACTACAGCACACCTATACAATACCACATCTGTACTACACCACACCTGTACTACAGCACACCTATACTATACCACACCTGTACTACACCACACCTGTACTACAGCACACCTATACTATACCACACTTGTACTACACCACACCTGTACTACACCACACCTGTACTACACCACACCTGTACTACAGCACACCTATACTATACCACATCTGTACTACACCACACCTGTACTACAGCACACCTATACTATACCACACCTGTACTACACCACACCTGTACTACAGCACAACTATACTATACCACACCTGTACTACACCACACCTGTACTACAGCACACCTATACTATACCACACCTGTACTACACCACACCTATACTACACCACACCTGTACTACACCACACCTATACTACACCACACCTGTACTACACCACACCTGTACTACAGCACACCTATACTATACCACATCTGTACTACACCACACCTATACTATACCACACCTGTACTACACCACACCTAAACTACACCACACCTATACTATACCACACCTGTACTACACCACACCTATACTACACAACACCTATACTATACCACACCTGTACTACACCACACCTATACTATACCACACCTGTACTACACCACACCTGTATTACACCACACCTATACTACACCACACCTATACTATATCACAGCTATACTATACCACACCTATACTACACCACACATCTACAACACCACAGCTATACTACACCACACCGATACTATACCACAGCTATATTATACCACAGCTATACTACAGCACATACTACACCACACCTATACTACACCACACCTGTACTACACCACACCGATACTATACCACACCTATACTATACCACAGCTATACTACAGCACATACTACATCACACCTATACTACACCACACCTATACTACACCACACCTATACTATACCACAGCTATACTACAGCACATACTACACCACACACCTATACTATACCACAGCTATACTATACTACACCTATACTACAGCACAGTTATACTATACCATACCTATACTACAGTACATACTACACCACACCTATACTACACCACAGCTATACTATACCACACCGATACTACAGCACAAACTACACCACAGCTATACTATACCACAGCTATACTATACCACACCTATACTATACCACACCTAAACTATACCACACCTGTACTATACCACACCTATACTACAGCACATACTACACCACACCTATACTACACCACAGCTATACTACAGTTCATACTACACAACACCTATACTATACCGCAGCTATACTATACCACACCTATACTACAGCACATACTTCGCCACACCAATACTATACCACAGCTATACTATACCACAGCTATACTATACCACACCTATACTACAGCACATACTACACCACACCTATACTACAGCACATACTACACCACACCTATACTATACCACAGCTATACTATACCACACCTAAACTTCAGCACATACTACAGCACATCTATACTACAGCACATACTACACTACACCTATACTACACCACACCTATACTATACCACAGCTATACTACAGCACATACTACACCACACCTATACTACACCACAGCTGTACTATACCACACCTATACTATAACACAGCTATACTATACCACACCTACACTACAGCACAAACTTCACAAAACCTAAACTACACCACACCTATACTACACCACACCTATACTACAGCACATTCTACACCACCCCTATACTACACCACACCTGTACTACACCACACCTATACTACACCACACGCTATACTACAGCACACCTATACTACACCGCACCTATACTATACCACGCCTATACTATACCACACCTATACTATACCACCCCTATACTACACCACACCTATACTATACCACAGCTATACTACAGCACATACTACACCACACCTATACTATACCACAGCTATACTATACCACACCTATACTACAGCACATACTACACCACACCTATACTACACCACAGCTATATTATACCACAGCTATACTATACCACACCTATACTACAGCACATACTACACCACACCTATACTACACCACAACTATACTATACCACAGCTATACTATACCACACCTATACCACAGCACATACTTCCCACACCAATACTATACCAAACCTATACTATACCACAGCTATACTATACCACACCAAACTACAGCACATACTAAACCACACATACTACAGTACATACTACACCACACCTATACTATACCACACAACTATACCACATCTATACTTCACACATACTACACCACACCTATACTACACACATACTACACACACCAAAAACACCACACCTATACTATACCACAGCTATACTACAGCACATACTGTACCACACCTATACTACACCACAGCTGTACTATACCACACCTATACTATACCACAGCTATACTATACCACACCTATACCACAGCACAAACTTCACAAAACCTAAACTACACCACACCTATACTAAACCACAGCTATACTACAGCACACCTATACTACACCACACCTATACTACACCACACCTATACTATACCACACCTATACTCACCACACCATACTAACCACACACATACACACCTATACTACACCACACCTATACATACAACACCTATACTACACACAAACACACAAAACCAAACTACACCACACCTATACTACACCACACCTATACTACAACACACCTATACTACACCACACCTATACTATACCACACCTATACTACACACATACTACACCACACCTATACTATACCACAGCTATACTACACACATACTACCCCACACCTATACTATACCAGATCTATACTACACACACCTATACTACACACATCTACACCACACCTATACTATACCACAGCTATACTACAGCACATACTACACCAACCTATACTATACCACAGCTATACTATACACATCTACACCAACTTATACTATACCACAGCTATACTACAACACACCTATACTACACCACATCTATTCTACAACACACATATACTACACCACATACTACACCATACCTATACTATACCACAGCTATACTATACACATAATACACCAACCTATACTATACCACAACTATACTATACACATACACACGACACCTATACTACACCACAGCTATACAACAACACACCTATACTACACCACATCTATTCTACAACACACCTATACTACACCACATCTATACTACAAAACACCTATACAACACCACATCTATACTACAACACACCTATACTACAACACACCTATACTACACCACATCTATTCTACAACACACCTATACTACACCACATCTATACTACAACACATCTATACTACACCACACCTATTCTACACTACATCTATACTACACCACATCTATTCTACAACACACCTTTACTACACCACATCTATACAACAACACATCTATACTACACCACATCTACAGTATACTGCACCACATCTATACTACAACACACCTATACTACACCAAATCTATACTACAACACACCTAGACTACACCACATCTATTCTACAACACACATATACTACACCACATCTATACTACACCACTTCTATACTACACCACATCTATACTACACCACGTCTATTCTACACCAAATCTAAACTACAACACACCTATAATACACCACAGCTATTCTACACCACAGCTATACTACACCACATCTATACTACAACACATCTATACTACAACACACCTATACTACACCACACCTACACTACACCTAATGTACCGAAATCGGCACTTTTATTGTACCTACCAACTCCGTCGTACTACCGGTACCGATCACTAAAATCAAACGGTACCATGTTTCGTACCTAAATCATCATTTTTAATGTAGGTAGTGGGGGTTTTTATTTCTGTGCCGCACCTAACGTTCACGCACATATATCAGCACCGCCGCGTGTTCAGTCAGAAGCTTTCCTCTTCACTTCTCAAAACATCAAGTTCGCTCATTATTTTATCCACCGGACACGTCTGACTGAGGAGCAGCTATTAAACAAATTCTTTCAAACTCCGTTCCCGTCGCGTCATCCGCACCCCAAAAAAAGAGAGAAGTCCGTCAGCGCCTCAGCGGCTGAACAGATGAATCGGGGGCAGATAATAACCAGCAGTTCACAAACTCCGCAACAAACGATGTAATATTTACTTACATCCCACAGACCAGTTCTGAACACGCGCTTCCGTCTCTCCCTCCCTCCCTCTTCCATCCCACATCTTTATTAAACTCTTCATCACACTTTCCGCCGAGCCCAGCCATCATAGTCTCGCTCTAAACAGCTTGTATGTTAACCAGCCCAAACTGTCTCATCAAGTATAACCTATCCCTCAGCAGATTACAGCCTCCCCACAAAACGCCCACAATCAGTTTAGTGTCAGAATTCCCTCTTTCTCATTAAATTATCTTCATTATTATTATTTTTCTACACTCCCAAGTCTCAACAGCTAAACCTTAGTTTGTTTAAATCCAGTTAAAGACCCACCTTTCCAGCTCATTCACACAATTTTACTAAGTTCAAACTCACGGCCACTCTTTTTTAATCTTAATATTTTTATTTTATCATTTTAATCATCGTCTCTTTTTTTCTTAATCATTTTCCCTCTTACATCCCCTCATCTTATGTTTATCAAGCCTTTATTTTCCTTAGCTCATATGTCTTATAACTTCCTTCCATTAAGTTTCCCTTTACCAACACTCTACATCTACAGCTGTTCTTTAAAATTATTAACTATTTTAACTTTATCCAACCCAGACAAAACTGCCTTTGACCACCAAAGTTGACCAATGATTTAAATTAGACCCATCCTAACTACACCAAATCTATACTACAACACACCTATAATACACCACATCTATCTACAACACACCTACACCACATCTATATACACCACATCTATACTACACACACCTTACTACACCACATCTATTCTACAACACACATATACTACACCACATCTATACTACACCACATCTATACTACAACACACCTAGACTACACCACATCTATTCTACAACACACAACTACACCACATCTATACTACACCACATCTATACTACAACACACCTAGACTACACCACATCTATTCTACAACACAATACTACACCACATCTATACTACACCAAATCTATAGTACACCACATTTATACTACACCAAATCTATACTACACCACATCTATACTACACCACATCTATACTACACCACAACTATACTACAACACACTTACTACACCACATCTATACTAAACACACCTATATACACCACATCTATTCTACAACACACCTTCTACACCAAAGCTATACTACACCACATCTATACTACACCACATCTTACTACACCACATCTATACTACACACACCTAACTACACCACATCTATTCTACAACACACCTATACTACACCACAGCTATACTACACCACATCTATACTACAACACACCTAGACTACACCACATCTATTCTACACCACACCTATACAACACCACACCTATACTACACCACATCTATACTACAACACACCTAGACTACACCACATCTATTCTACAACACACCTATACTACACCACAGCTATACTACACCACATCTATACTACAACACACCTAGACTACACCACATCTATTCTACAACACACATATACTACACCACATCTATAGTACACCAAATCTATACTACACCAAATCTATACTACACCACATCTATACTACACCACATCTATACTACACCACATCTATACTACACCACATCTATACTACACCACAACTATACTACAGCACACCATACTAACCACAGCTATACTACACCACATCTATACTACAACACACCTATACTACACCACATCTATACTACAACACACCTATACTACACCACAGCTATACTACACCACATCTATACTACAACACACCTAGACACACACCTATTAAACACATTTACACCACATCTATACTACACCACATCTATACTACACCAATATACTACACACACCTTCTACAACACACCTTCTACACCACATCTGTACACCACATCTTACTACACCACATCTATACTACACCAATCTATACTACACCACATCTATACTACACCAAATCTATACTACAACACACCTTTACTATAGCACATCTATACTACAGCACATCTATACTACAACACACCTAACTACACCACATCTATCTACACACACCTATACTACACCACACTTACTACACCACATCTATACTACAACACACCTAGACACACCACATCTACACACACCAACACACCTTACTACACCAACAACCACATCTTACTACACACACCTAACACACCACATCTTCACATACTACACCACATCTATACTACACCACATCTATAGTACACCACATCTATACTACACCAAATCTATACTACACCACATCTATACTACACCACATCTATACTACACCACAACTATACTACAACACACCTATACTACACCACATCTATACTACAACACACCTATACTACACCACATCTATACTACAACACACCTATACTACACCACAGCTATACTACACCACATCTATACTACACCACATCTATACTACAACACACCTATACTACACCACATCTATACTACAACACACCTATACTACACCACATCTATACTACACCACATCTATACTACAACACACCTAGACTACACCACATCTATTCTACATCACACCTATACACACCACAGCTATATTACACCACATCTATACTACAACACACCTAGACTACACCACATCTATTCTACAACACACCTATACTACACCACATCTATAGTACACCACATCTATACTACACCAAATCTATACTACACCACATCTATACTACACCACAACTATACTACAGCACACCTATACTATACCACAGCTATACTACACCACATCTATACTACAACACACCTATACTACACCACATCTATACTACAACACACCTATACTACACCACAGCTATACTACACCACATCTATACTACAACACACCTAGACGACAACACATCTATTCTACAACACACATATACTACACCACATCTACACTACACCACATCTATACTACACCAAATTTATACTACAACACACCTATACTACAACACACCTATACTACACCACATCTATAGTACACCACATCTATACTACACCAAATCTATACTACACCACATCTATACTACACCACAGCTATACTACACCACATCTATACTACACCAAATCTATACTACAACACACCTTTACTACACCACATCTATACTACACCACATCTATACTACACCAAATCTATACTACAACACACCTATACTACACCACATCTATACTACACCACATCTATACTACAACACACCTATACTACAACACACCTATTCTACACCACATCTATACTACACCACATCTATACTACACCACACATATACTACACCACATCTATTCTACAACACACCTATACTACACCACATCTATACTACACCACAGCTATACTACAACACACCTATACTACACCACATCTATACTACACCACAGCTATACTACACCACAGCTATACTACACCAAATCTATACTACAACACACCTATACTACACAACATCTATACTACACCACATCTATACTACACCACATCTATACTACAACACACCTACACTACACCACATCTATAGTACACCACATCTATACTACACCAAATCTATACTACACCACATCTATACTACACCACATATATACTACACCACATCTATTCTACACCACAGCTATACTACACCAAATCTATACTACAACACACCTATACTACACCACATCTATACTACACCACATCTATACTACACCACACCTATACTACACCACATCTATACTACACCAAATCTATAATACAACACACCTATACTACACCACATCTATACTACACCACATCTATACTACACCAAATCTATACTACACCACATCTATACTACACCACATCTATACTACACCACACCTATACTACACCACATCTATACTACAACACACCTATACTACACCACATCTATAGTACACCACATCTATACTACACCAAATCTATACTACACCACATCTATACAACACCACATCTATACTACAACACACCTATACTACACCACATCTATACTACACCAAATCTATAATACAACACACCTATACTACACCACATCTATACTACACCACATCTATACTACACCAAATCTATACTACACCACATCTATACTACACCACAGCCTTTAGTTTAGTCTCGAATGTTCCTCACCGTGAGTCCTGCTCTCTCCAGGAAGCCGCTCATCGTCTGCAGCTGCAGCACGCGCTCTGCAGGTTTCAGAGGGTTGGCCCTCAGCGAGTTAAGGGTGCACACCACGTCCTCCTGGAAGCCAAGAAAGACAGTTGAAAACACATTCAGATGAGCTGTCTGTCACCATGGAAACCAACTGAAGTGATGTTTTTGAATCTAGTTAAACTCCAGCAGTGATGACCACAGATCCCATACTGATTTAACGCTTTTGTATCTGCCAATCTTTCTTTTCTGCAAGCAACATCAGACTTGCAGTACTGTCATCAGACTCGAAGAACTGAATTACTTCTTTAACCACTGTGTACCCATAAAGCATAAATACATTTGAATAATCTTCAATAAGTATGATTAGCCTGGCCACATAGTTTATAACAAAACTTATCCTGGTTCAGACAGTGCAGTTAGGAGAATGACACCCAAAGTGAAATAATAAAATGCAAAAAAGGAAGAGAAACAATAGTTTTAATGCCTCGTTCAAACGTAAAAATTAAACAGGAAAAAAACTTCTTCAGAGTGATTCAGTTCTTCGGAAGTCAAAATCCAAATTTTAAAAAAAGTAATTAAGGAGGTAAAACTTAGAATTTTTTTCATGTTCACTAGCTTGGTTTGCAGATATTCAAAATAAGAAAATCATCTCTCTACCTACAATGGAGTATTAGGACCACATAAAGAATTTTTTGTTTACAGACTTTGTAAAAAAAAGTTGTAATATCACGAGAAAAATTTACAAGAATAAAGTATTGATATTAAAAAAAAACCTCTATTCTTGTAAATTTACAACGTTATCCTGAAAATTTACAACTTTATTCTGGTAAAATAACTTTTTTCTCATAAAACTGGATGCCTTCGCGATAGCAGCCGCTCTGCAGCCTCATGTTGGCGTCTGATGACCGCAAAGATGTGGAATTTTTTTTTTTTTTTTTGGAAATAAGGAGGAAGATGAGAGACAACATCTCCAGTAGGAAGATAATTGGTAATCTAATCAATCTTTTTGGTTGAAACAACCAAAAGATTGGTTGAATTCTACATGTGTATGACCAATCTATTTAAGTACAGGTAAGTACTTCATGCAAATATTATCATCTGTAATTCCAGTTACTAACCATCAGTGTGACAGAAGCTACATGAAATAAAATGTAAAATCCACAGCTCACCATTTCTGCCGCGTCCCTGTCCATGATTGCAGTCTGAGGATGCCACATCACATGTTTTTACAGGCATGCAGGTAGCAACCCCACCTACACCTGCAACAAGCCAGATGAACTGGTTCAAGCTTCACCCTTGTGGTTTCTACCCTCTTATTACACAAGGCCTAATACACCACCCTGACCTGGAAAACGTTAAGATGTAGAAAATGAAGTTTTTAGATATTATGTTAAAAAATGCACAAAATGCAGTTTTTAAATGGAGATTTTTATTTCTAAAGTGTATGTTTTATGTTCTTTATAAACGGCAGAAAATCACTCCCTGAGATGAGGCAGTAACTGGTAGGTCTCTTAAGTTGAAAAGAACCAGGAAGTATTACTTAAAAAGGGACGGGGATCTGTGGATAGAGTCAAAGCGAAAATGTCCCGCTGCTGTTAGCAGAGACATCTGTGGACAGAGTCAAAGGGAAAATGTCCCGCTGCTGTTAGCAGAGACATCTGTGGACAGAGTCAAAGGGCAAATGTCCCGCTGCTGTTAGCAGAGACATCTGTGGACAGAGTCAAAGGGAAAATGCCCCGCTGCTGTTAGCAGAGACATCTGTGGACAGAGTCAAAGGGCAAATGTCCCACTGCTGTTAGCAGAGACATCTGTGGACAGAGTCAAAGGGCAAATGTCCCGCTGCTGTTAGCAGAGACATCTGTGGACAGAGTCAAAGGGAAAATGTCCCGCTGCTGTGTGTTGCTGAGGTGTAACCAAGGGGCAAACTCCGCCTCAGAACAGTGAAGCTCGGCTTCCTTGCTGTAAATAGTGTAATCCTCCCTTCATCCACTAGGGGCTGGCTCCAAGAGCGAGCAAATCCCCATAGACTCCCATGTTAAAAACGCCGACTTCACAGCAGAAATAAACAGGTTTACAGCCTGGTTCAAAAAATCATTTTAGGTTTATTAGGTCACGTTACCTTCATGTCAACTGTGAGGGGGGTGAATTTTTTTATAACTCATTCGTTTAGATGTTATTTATTCTTCAAATTACACATAATTAAGTGCGTGTCCTTATGATTGACATGCGGCAGACCGGAAGCTCCGCCTGCCGACCGAAGGCTCCTAGTTAGCTCCTTCTTTGCTCTTAATAAGGTCTCAGTTTGTTACAGAGTCGCACAACGGCGGTGTTTAGTCAGCGAATTGCAAGTCTAAGCATGTCTTACCTTAACCATGCCGCTTAGGGGGCTTATCTTTGTTAGCTCCTCTTAGTTTCGTGTTAGCTCAGTTAGCGTTTAGCCCACAGTACGTCAGCTGTCAATCATTTGTCCCGCGGCCGCGCTGTGCCCATTTTAGGATTTTCCTGGAGTGACGACGTACGTGACACGGCAAGATGGCGACGGTAAGACACGCCCAACTGGCTTCACATTTCTCTATTCAGAAGAGACCGGAAGCTACGTCCAGTAATTATATACAGTCTATGGGTGTAACAGAGCTGGTTGTTGGTGGACATAAACACATTGATGCAGTTGCTGTTCGGTGGACATTCGTGCCCCAGGTCATCCGCTGGAGCGAACTCGGTCTCCCCTAAATGGGAATTCATCAGCAACTGTTGCTTAAACACACTGAAAACCTCAACAAATACACAATGATGGTTCCTAAAATATAATGAAATTAATCAGATAAACAGGAACAGATTTTTTAAATGGTGTGAAGACCGTAGAAGATGTCTACACCAGGCATCTTACACATGATCTCAGAATGAAAACTAATCCAGAGGTGACTTAAAAAATATTTGTTTTCCAGTGTTATTTTCCACATGTTCATGTCTCTACATGAATCTGTGGCCTTCAGCATTAAAGCTGTGATGATGATGTTGTATTCTGAGTCGTCTCCTGCTGCTGTGATCCATGTTTATATCAGTAGAGTCAGGAGCGTTCGCCTACCCCTATGTCACTTCCGGTTTGTTGCGGGGGCGCTGTTTCACACAGAGTGGCAGGAAAGCCCAGTCGGACTAGTATTTGTACATTTTTGCATTGGCAATGTTCAGTGTGGACCTGATACAGGACAAAGGCTTCTACATATGTTTAACATGAAAGTTTGCCTTTAAGAGAGGGTGGGGGGATCCAAACCTCCATGTTCCTGTGTGAAAAAGTGATCTTCCCCTAAACCTAATAACTGGTTGTTCCACCTTAGCAGCAACAACTGCATCAAGCGTTTGTGATAACTGGCAGTGAGTCTTCTACAGCGCTGTGGAGGAATTTTGTTCCACTCATCTTTGCAGAATTGTTGTAATTCAGCCACATTGGAGGCTTTTCCAGCATGAACCGCCTTTTTAAGGTCATGCCACAGCATCTCAATGGGATTCAGGTGGGGACTTTGACTAGGCCACTCCAAAGTCTTCATGTTGTTGTTCTTAAGCCATTCAGAGGTGGACTTGCTGGTGTGTTCTGGATCATTGTTCTGCTGCAGAACCCAAGTGTGCTTCAGCTTGAGGTCACCAACAGATGGCCGGACGTTCTCCTTCAGGATTTTTTGGTAGAAGCAGAATTCATGGTTCCATTTACCACAGCAAGTCTTCCAGGTCCTGAAGCAGCAAAACAGCCCCAGACCATCACACTACCACCACCATATTTTACTGTTGCTATGATGCTCCTTTTCTGAAATGCCGTGTTACTTTTACGCCAGATGTAATGGGACCTCCACCTTCCAGAAAGTTCCACTTTTGTCTCGTCAGTCCACAGAGTATTTTCCCAAAAGTCTTGGGGATCATCAAGATGCTTTCTGGCTAAACTGAGACGAGCCTTTATGTTCTTTTTGCTCAGCAGTGGTTTTGGTCTTGGAACTCTGCCATGCAGC
Source organism: Atherinomorus stipes (assembly GCA_023101725.1). Lineage (NCBI taxonomy): Eukaryota > Metazoa > Chordata > Actinopteri > Atheriniformes > Atherinidae > Atherinomorus > Atherinomorus stipes. The sequence continues at coordinate 4,329 of JALJCO010011429.1, read as the reverse complement.
CATTTTTGCCCCCCAGTCTCTTTCTGATGGGGGAGTCATGAACACTGACCTTCATTGAGGCAAGTGAGGCCTGCAGTTCTTGGATGTTGTTCTGGGGTCTTTTGTGACCTCTTGGATGAGTCGTCGCTGTGCTCTTGGGGTCATTTTGGTCGGCCGGCCCCTCCTGGGAAGGTTCACCACTGTTCCATGTTTTCACCATTTGTGGATAATGGTTCTCACTGTGGTTCTCTGGAGTCCCAAAGCTTTAGAAATGGCTTTGGAACCTTTTCCAGACTGATAGATCTCAATGACTTTGTTTCTCATTTGTTTCTGAATTTCTTTGGATCACAGCATAATGTCTAGCTTTTGAGAACAGGTGTGGCAGTAATCAGTAGGGATGCACAATATAATCCGCCCCCTATCGGTATCGGCCTTTATCGGCCTTAAAACTGAGTATCGGATATTGACCACCCCAATGATATTTAACCGATCAGCCTAAAGTCTAAAAAACCCTTTTTTATAGACTTTAAAGCTTCTAAAGACAAGGAGTGGTTAAAAATATAGATACACCGAAAAATTGTGATATTTTCAAATGCTGATATCATATTGACATTTAAAAACATGGTATCAATCTATTTTACGAACAAAATCTCACTTGTTATAAAATTTCGTAAGAATTCACAAAATATTGTGAGATTTTGTAACAGAAGGATGAAATCTCACGAGATCTTGTAAGTAAAATAGATCGATACCACGTTTTTAAATATCGATTTGAATCTTAAATTTCTTTCTCTCTCTTTTTTGTTAATTTGTTATATAAAGAAATCGTGAGATTTATAAAGTGTACACGTATCTCATGTGAAATTTGTGGATGGTGTACTCTTGTGTCTGTCAGGTGTGCATATATCAAAACTCAATAAAAAATATTGATTTGATATTGGCATATGAAAATATTGCGATATTTCAGTGTTTCAATATTTTTCCCACCCTTATTTTTCAAAGTGTCGGAAACGTATTATAAAACTGCTATTTGCAACGACTGCTTATTTTTTTCAGCTTTAATATCTATCAATATTAGTTATCGGCCACATGAGTTTTGAAATATTGGCATATCGGATATTTGGGGGGGACTTTTTCCCACAGGGCCATGGAGGTTTGGATTTTTCCCCCTTACTAATAAAAACCTTCATTTAAAAACTGCATTTTGTGTTTACTTGTGTTATCTTTGTCTCACATTTAAATTTGTTTGATGATCTGAAACATTTAAGTGTGACAAACATGCAAAAAAGTCAGAAATCAGGAAGGAGGAAACACTTTTTCACACAGCTGTATGTGTCATGTAGAGAGCCGAGCCAGCATCCACGGCACTCTGAAAGCCTGGCTTCATCCAGGATGAACTGATTGATGTTTTCTCTCCTCGTGCGAACATGTTGTTGTTGTAAACGAGATAAAACCTCATCCAGCTACTCTGCATGTTGGAACCTGTTCTCAGCAGTTCCACACTTACAAAAATGTATTTCATCTTATAAAACACAACAGCTGCACACTGAATTCTTCAGTCCATCACGTAGCTTCCCTGAAATAAACTCGTTTTCTGGTTGAACAGGTTTAAACCGTGTTTATGTGAACATCACTAAACATCAGCATCACTAAAGAATGAATAACTTGTTCAGAGAAAATGATAAAATGATAGAAATAATTTCCACCTTAATCAGAATCTTTAGTTTAGTGAGGAACACGTCGCTGGCTGAATAAAATGAAAATATTCAGTATCAGTGATGTACGGTCCTATAAGAGTATTCACCCCCTCAATCACGTTCAACATACGCAAGTTTTGTGACAAAAAATTTGCTAAAAAAAGATTGTCTTTAATGTCAATGTTGAAAACTGATTTCTACAAAATATTGACAAACAAAAATATGTAACATACAGTAAACCCCCTTCAAGTCAGTACATAGTAGATGCACCTTTGGCTGCAACCACAGAAGGAGTCTGTGAGGACAGGTCTGAGTGGACAGGTTAGGGATGCACGATATTAGAATATTAGCCGATATCCGATATTTTAAAACTAGTGCGGCCAATAACCAATACAGATAGAGATATTAAAGCTTATCGCAATTATTATCGCAAGTGTTCATTAGTAAAATAGATCGATACCGTGTTTTTAAATGTCAATATAATATCAGCAAATGAAAAAATAGCAAAAGTTTTGTGACTTCTCGCGAGATTTTGTAACAGAATGATGAAATATCGAAAGTTTTCATTAGTAAAATAGATCGATACATCCTTGTGTGTTCCTGAATTTTCTCTGGATCTGGATCAACTTTGGAAAGACGCACACAGTTCACCATCTTCACCTGCTAGAAGTCTGTCCAACAGTCATCTCTCCTCGTGCTCACTGCTGCTCACAAGTTTCATTTCTGCATCCTGACATCATGTGCTCAGTAGCAGGTGTAAACTTGTGCCACAAGGGGGCACTCACGCCTCATCAACAGCCTTTCCAACATCGCCAACCTCACAATGATAAAGAATCCTTCAAAACATTCCTGGATCCAGAAGGTGATCGGGATCACCACCAACATTTAATGGGTTCATCCTTGGACTGAGACACACGGCTGGTGAACATTTCAGGTCAATCCGCCCACACAAACCAACGCTACTGAAACGCTGCCTCCTTGGTGGAGATAAGTGAACAGCTAGAAAGGACCTGGTGACCTGCTCTCTGGAAAAGTCGGGTTTTTCATCAGATTTAATATTATCCAGGTTCTGGCAGGAAGAGTGAGACCTTTCCAGAAGTTGGAGGCTGCAGCTGAAAGGTTCTGTCTCCCCAAGCCCTGTTTCCACTGAGTGGTCTGATACGGTGTTGGTCTGGTCCAGCACAGGTCAGTCTGGTCCGGTACAGGTCGGTCTGGTCCAGTACGGGTCAGTCTGGTCCGGTACGGGTCAGTCTGGTCCAGTACGGGTCAGTCTGGTCCGGTACGGGTCGGTCTGGTCCAGCACAGGTTAGTCTGGTCCAGTATGGGTCAGTCAGGTCTGGTATAGGTCAGTTTGGTTTGGTACAGGTCAGTCTGGTCTCGTCCAGTATGGGTCAGTCTGGTCCAGTATGGGTCAGTCTGGTCCGGTACGGGTCAGTCTGGTCCGGTACAGGTCAGTCTGGTCCGGTACAGGTCGGTCTGGTCCGGTACAGGTCGGTCTGGTCCAGTACGGGTCGGTCTGGTCCGGTACAGGTCAGTCTGGTCCGGTACAGGTCGGTCTGGTCAGGTACAGGTCGGTCTGGTCCAGTACGGGTCAGTCTGGTCCAGTCCGGGTCGGTCTGGTCCAGTATGGGTCAGTCTGGTCTGGTATGGGTCAGTTTGGTTTGGTACAGGTCAGTCTGGTCTGGTACAGGTCGGTCTGGTCCAGCACAGGTTAGTCTGGTCAGGTACAGGTCAGTCTGGTCCAGTATCGGGTCAGTCTGGTCCGGTACAGGTCAGTCTGGTCCGGTACAGGCCGGTCTGGTCCTGTATGGGTCAGTCTGGTCCAGTACGGGTCAGTCTGGTCCGGTACAGGTCAGTCTGGTCCGGTACAGGTCGGTCTGGTCCGGTACAGGTCGGTCTGGTCCAGTACGGGTCGGTCTGGTCCAGTCCGGGTCAGTCTGGTCCAGTACGGGTCAGTCTGGTCCGGTACAGGTCAGTCTGGTCCGGTACAGGTCAGTCTGGTCCGGTACAGGTCGGTCTGGTCCAGTACGGGTCAGTCTGGTCCAGTCCGGGTCAGTCTGGTCCAGCACAGGTTAGTCTGGTCAGGTACAGGTCGGTCTGGTCCAGTACGGGTCAGTCTGGTCCAGTCCGGGTCGGTCTGGTCCAGTATGGGTCAGTCTGGTCTGGTATGGGTCAGTTTGGTTTGGTACAGGTCAGTCTGGTCTGGTACAGGTCGGTCTGGTCCAGCACAGGTTAGTCTGGTCAGGTACAGGTCAGTCTGGTCCAGTATCGGGTCAGTCTGGTCCGGTACAGGTCGGTCTGGTCCAGTATGGGTCAGTCTGGTCCAGTACGGGTCAGTCTGGTCCGGTACGGGTCGGTCTGGTCCGGTATGGGTCAGTCTGGTCCAGTCCGGGTCAGTCTGGTCCGGTAAGGGTCGGTCTGGTCCAGCACAGGTTAGTCTGGTCAGGTACAGGTCGGTCTGGTCCAGTATGGGTCAGTCTGGTCTGGTATGGGTCAGTTTGGTTTGGTACAGGTCAGTCTGGTCTGGTACAGGTCGGTCTGGTCCAGTACGGGTCAGTCTGGTCTGGTATGGGTCAGTTTGGTTCGGTACAGGTCAGTCTGGTCTGGTACAGGTCGGTCTGGTCCAGTATGGGTTAGTCTGGTCCAGTACAGG
>JALJCO010011428.1:55000-79306 GCA_023101725.1 Atherinomorus stipes | reverse complement strand
TCACAGATCCCAGTCACACCATCACAGATCCCAGTCAGACCATCACAGATCCCAGTAACACCATCACAGATCCCAGTCAGCAACCATCACAGATCCCAGTCAGACCATCGCAGATCCCAGTAACACATCACAGATCCCAGTCAGACCATCACAGATCCCAGTCACACCATCACAGATCCCAGTCACACCATCACAGATCCCAGTCAGACCATCACAGATCCCAGTCAGACCATCACAGATCCCAGTCACACCATCACAGATCCCAGTCACACCATCACAGATCCCAGTCACACTATCACAGATCCCAGTCACACCATCACAGATCCCAGTCAGACCATCACAGATCCCAGTCAGACCATCACAGATCCCAGTTACACCATCACAGATCCCAGTAACACCACCACAGATCCCAGTCAGACCATCACAGATCCCAGTCAGACCATCACAGATCCCAGTCACACCTCACAGATCCCAGTCAGACCATCACAGATCCCAGTCAGACCATCACAGATCCCAGTAACACACCACAGATCCCAGTCACACCATCACAGATCCCAGTAAACATCACAGATCCCAGTCAGACCACCACAGATCCCAGTCAGACCATCACAGATCCCAGTCACACTATCACAGATCCCAGTAACACCATCACAGATCCCAGTCAGACCATCACAGATCCCAGTCAGACCACCACAGATCCCAGTCAGACCATCACAGATCCCAGTCACACCACCACAGATCCCAGTCAGACCATCACAGATCCCAGTCACACTACCACAGACCCACACACACAGATCCCAGTCACACATCACAGATCCCAGTAACACACCACAGATCCCAGTCAGACCACCACAGACCCAGTCAGACCACCACAGATCCCAGTCAGACCACCTCAGATCCCAGTCAGACCATCACAGATCCCAGTCAGACCATCACACATCACAGATCCCAGTCAGACCATCACAGATCCCAGTAACACATCACAGATCCCAGTCAGACACATCACAGATCCCAGTAAGACCACCACAGATCCCAGTCAGACCATCACAGATCCCAGTCACACCATCACAGATCCCAGTCACACCACCACAGATCCCAGTCAGACCACCACAGATCCCAGTCAGACCATCACAGATCCCAGTCAGACCATCGCAGATCCCAGTCAGACCATCACAGATCCCAGTAACACATCACAGATCCCAGTCACACATCACAGATCCCAGTCAGACCATCACAGATCCCAGTCACACTATCACAGATCCCAGTAACACACCACAGATCCCAGTAACACATCACAGATCCCAGTAACACACCACAGATCCCAGTCAGACCACCACAGATCCCAGTCAGACCACCACAGATCCCAGTCAGACCACCTCAGATCCCAGTCAGACCATCACAGATCCCAGTAACACATCACAGAACCCAGTCACACATCACAGATCCCAGTCAGACCATCACAGATCCCAGTAACACATCACAGATCCCAGTAACACACCACAGATCCCAGTAACACATCACAGATCCCAGTCAGACCACCACAGATCCCAGTCAGACCATCACAGATCCCAGTCACACCATCACAGATCCCAGTAACACACCACAGATCCCAGTCAGACCACCACAGATCCCAGTCAGACCATCACAGATCCCAGTCAGACCATCACAGATCCCAGTCAGACCATCACAGATCCCAGTAACACATCACAGATCCCAGTAACACACCACAGATCCCAGTCACACCATCACAGATCCCAGTAACACACCACAGATCCCAGTCAGACCACCACAGATCCCAGTCAGACCATCACAGATCCGAGTCACACTATCACAGATCCCAGTCACACCATCACAGATCCCAGTCACACCATCACAGATCCCAGTCAGACCATCCCAGATCCCAGTAACACCATCCCAGATCCCAGTCAGACCATCACAGATCCCAGTCAGACCATCCCAGATCCCAGTCAGACCATCACAGATCCCAGTCAGACCATCACAGATCCCAGTCAGACCATCCCAGATCCCAGTAACACCATCACAGATCCCAGTCAGACCATCACAGATCACAGTAACACCATCACAGATCCCAGTCAGACCATCACAGATCCCAGTTACACACCACAGATCCCAATCAGACCATCACAGATCCCAGTTACACACCACAGATCCCAGTCAGACCATCACAGATCCCTGTAAGACCATCCCAGATCCCAGTAACCCATCACATATCCTAGTCCGGTTGGATGTAGTATTCTGATCAGCCATGCTGGTCTGCTCCTCAACTCTGTACTGGTTTCAGGTGAATCCCAGTCTCCATGTCCTAGGAGGATCTTGAGGAACCAGACCAGACCAGTCCAGAGTTCCTGTTATCTTTATCAGGTCGTAAACTTTCGTCACTGTCAGCAGATCTCTTATCTGCCATCAGCAGGAAAATCTGATAAGGACTGAAAGTCCCCCATAAAACCTGGAACAGAGGAACTGAAAGGTTTTAAACATTTACAGATCTGGACTTTGGTCTCTGGGATGGGGATATGTCCCAGAGACCTGGTGTCCCTGTTCCAGTCAGGAAGGCCACAATCCAACTCCTAGACATGAAGAAACCAGATCTGGGAATTTCACCTTCATCTTCATCACATAGGATTAATAATGGGAACAGCCGGATGACACACGTTAGGATCTCCAGGGGTCCGGTTCCCCTTCAGGGGTTATGGTTCCAGTCCAGAGATGTGTTTCCAGTCCAGGGGTCCAGCTCCAGTTCAGAGGTCTGACTCATTTCCAGGAGTCTGGTTCCAGTCCAGAGGTCTGGTTCCAATCCAGAGATCCGGTCCTAGTCCAGAGCTCCAGTCCAAGTCCAGAGGTCAGGTCCCAGTCCAGAGCTCCAGTCCAAGTCCACAGGTCTGGTCCCAGTCCAGAGGTCCGGTCTTAGTCCAGAGGCCCGGTCTGGTCCCAGTCCAGAGGTCCGGTCCTTGTCCAGAGGTCTGGTTCTAGTCCAGATGTCTGGGTCTAGTCCAGAGGCCCGGTTCTAGTTCAGTGGTCCAGTCCCAGTCATTTACATTCCTTTAAAGGGATAGTACACCCACAGAAAGATGGTCCTTCATCTTTTCCTCATCGTCATGCTAAACAAGACTCTGGAGCACTTTTTTAATATCATAATATTTGGGGGGGGTGTTCATTATCCACCAACTTTCATATAATGGAGTTCAGTGGCAACTGAACCAAAAAGGTCCATAAAAGTCCACAAAAACTTGTCACTATTCCTCCATACTGCTCGTCCAATGTAATACAAGTGTCCTGAGTGGGTAGCGTCCAGAATTTACTGGAGACCACATTTAGTAGATTTTTAGAGACTAAACAGTAGAACATCGTACTTTCCCGATGCGTCCATGAGAGTTTACGACCGGACTTTACTTTTAAGTAGTTTCCTTTAAACATAGTTTCATTTTCTTTTTAATGTGAACATTGTTTGAAGTTTATGGTGGGAATTTGTGAGACCCAAAAGAAGCTGGAACCACAACGGGTTCTTAACTTTTACAGACCACACCTAGCCCATCACCCATCATGCTTTGCTCCTTGTGGTGGATTGGAGGTAAAAACTCTGGTGGGCTTCACCCAGAGAACAAAGGTATGGTTTAAAAGGTGTTTTCTTGTCATGATGGAGCAGAAGAAGCCGAGCTGTTACCTGGTGGACTAGCTCGTGGGCGATGACGCTGGCCACTCGCTGCTTGTTGTAGGAGGAAGACTCGTTCTCATCGTACAGCAGGTTGGTCTCTCTGTAGGTGATGAGACCCCAGTTCTCCATGGCTCCGGTACCAAAGTCAGGGATGGCGATTTTATCTGGGCCAGAGCAGAGTGGTCTCAGCATTTCATCCGAACACAGACCATAACAGACTTGGCCAGGAAAATAAAATGGATTCCTCTGAGACGTGGTAAAGCCACTGGAGGTTTCCTAGCTTTTTTGTTCTCGTTTTCTAGCTGTTGTGTTTTCCATGTAGACGAAAACACAACAGCGTCGCATCTTCAGGAATTCCACTTTGGAACAAGTCTTCAGATTTTTGCATCTTAACCCAGAATAACACCGTTGCCATGTGAACGAAAGGCACTTCCAATTAAATATTTAGTCATTTTTACCCACAATCGTCCTCGTGTAAACGGCCCCTTAGACTTCATATATTATTACCCTAAATCAGGGGTGCCCGAGTCCAGTCCTGGAGAGCTACTATCCTGCAGCTATTAGAGCGTCTCTTGTCCAACACACCTAAATCAAACCAGGCCTCTGCAGAGCTGAATGACATCTGCATGAGGGAATTTAACCGTTTGATTCGGGTGCGTTGGAGAAGGTATGTAGCTGTGGCTCAGGTGGTAAAGCAGGTTGGCCAATGATCGAAGGATTGGCAGATCGAATCCTGATCCCCCAGCCATCTGTCGTCTGTCCTTGATACTTAACCCTCCTTGCTCCAGTGGGTAACCACTGGTGTATCAATGTGTGTGAATTCTACCTCTGTTCCCCCCCCCCCTTATCTGGCTGACCTGCTAGTCCACCAGGACCCAAGCAGGGCCCTTCCTTCTGTCGGCCAACTTCTTTTCAAAGTCCCAAGGATGAAACTGAAACAGTGGGGCAACCGCTCGTTCTCAGCTGCTGGACCGAGATTATGGAACTCGCTGCCTCCTGACATTCATCTCACTACTGAACTGGGCTCTTTTCAATCAAGCAAAGACTTTTTTTCGTCAAGCTTTTAATTCTAACTACTTTATTTCTTTAAAATTTTTAATTCTCTTTTATGTACACCCTGTGCTCCCCCGAGTAGCCTGTTCTGATTCTCTGTTCTTGGTTGTTTTTTATAGCTCTTAATTACTTTGCTCTTAAGTTTCCATTATTTAACTCTGCATTTTTATCATGTTTTACTTCCTTGTCTCTTTCTCTGTTGCCCCTGCTGTGAAGCACTTTGGGTGTCCATTGGGTACTGGAAAGGTGCTATATAAATAAACTGGCTTCAATTTGATTTGATATAAATGGTTCCGGTGGTGGTCGGTGGAGCAGTAGGTGCAAAATGGCTGCCACGCTTCCGTCAGTCTGCCCCAGGGCAGCTGTGGCTACATACGTAGCTTACCATCACCATGTATGAATGAGGAGTGAAACAACAATAGATCTACTGTGAGCGCTTTGAGTGCCCTGCAAGAAAAAGCGTGAGATAAATCTAATCCATCATTATTATTATAATTATTATTATTATTATTATTATAGGTATGCAGTTAAAGTTGCAGGATAGTAGGTCTTGAGGACTGGACTTGAGCATCCCTGCCCTAAATGTCGCATTAGACAATCATTTCATGGGTTTCCACTCTGCATCCTGCCCTAGTTCATCATGTGGGCTCATGTTATGGACACGTGATGCTGTGTCTTTGGCTGATAGTCAAACCCAAAACATTGATTCTGTTATTTAATCAGCATAAAACATCTCTAAAATTTCTAAAACAGATTGAGATGTGGTGTTTATGCACGTTACCATGACATCGAGCTGTTAATACAGTCTGGCTGGGCAGTGTACGAGCTGGTATTCCTACATGCAGCAGGAGGTACTGCACATCTCATAAATGCACCATAGTAAACAAACAAAACCAGTTTACAGGAATAGTTCACCCACAGAATGATTTAACTTTATTTTCCACTTACCTTCATGGTGAGCAAGACTCTGGAGCACTTTTTTAATATCTCAAATGCAGCCGGCGATCAGGAAGGCTTTTCGTTTCCAACCAACTTTCATATAATGGAGTTCGCTGGGAACCGAGCCAAAAAGGTCCATAAAAGTCCACAAAAACTTGTCAATATTCCTCCATACTGCTCGTCCAATGTAATCCAAGTGTCCTGAGTGGGTAGCGTCCAGAATTTACTCGAAACTACGCCATTTAGTATATTTATGAAGCCTTAATAGAAGTACATCGCATCTCCTGCAAGCATGCTGATGCACGTTCATGAAACTACAGAAGGTGCAGCAGACAAGATTGCACGTTCTTTTTCTTTCTTTCTTTCTTTGTTTTAAATTAATATCCAACCCCTCTGGTGTTTGTCCTGGTTTGTTTGCAGCTCTGTCGCTCTTAGCACAATGTAAACAGAGAATTTCTTCTTCTACGCCTGTTTTATCGGCAGAGTAGGCTCTGAACGCCGAGGCTTCCATGGTTTTGTGAATGCGCATGAGCGTGCTTCGCAGAAGTAATATCTACTACTTTTTAGGCTCTAATAATATAGTAAATGACGTCATTTTGAGTAAATTCTGGACGCTACCCACAATGTCCCTGAGGACACTTGGATTACATTGGACGAGCAGTATGGAGGAATATTGACAAGTGTTTGTGCACTTTTTTTTTTCTTTTTTTACTTGTCCTGTCCAGCATCGAAGCAAGCAGAATGGAAATCTGATTGCTTTATTTTGTTGAACAGTTTTGCTTTACCAAACGGAGCTTTATGAACATAAGGCTCCACTTGATATCCTGTTTATTCATTTATTTCTTTAAAAAAAACATTTGTCTAAAACAGCATTCCATATCATACTGCTGGGCAGTTTTTCTTTAGGGCCCCTCTTAATTAGGAAAATTTGGGGACTGAATTCCCAATAATTTTCCTCCCTAATAAAAAAAACAACCCCGATTTTTGTTCCTCTCTTTTTTTTAAAGGGTTTCCTATCCTAATATTTTTTTTGGCAAGGCATATTTATGATGAAGAGGACAAAGATGACAGACTACAGAGTAAAAGCACCCTATGTTAGGGACGGACAATGAGACATTGCGACACAACTGCCATGAGACAGCCACTGTGTCCTGAGACAGGAGCTCCATACGTTGGCCGTGGACATGTACTTCAGCTCGTCCCTGACTCAGTGTATAATAACATGAACGTATAATGTTCCCAGCCTTCTGTTGGTGTTTCATCTGTCGAGAATATCTTGGAATTATCATCTGGAATAGATAAAGTATAAATGCTTTCCTTATGAAATTACTAATTTGTCATTTCATTCACCAGTGACTGGAACCCGTATGAAGCATTGACAGATTGATGAACCCTGTCCCTTCAAGATTTCTGCTCGACACTCGCCGATGACGTCAGGAGGCCTCAGTTTGTGTGGTCACGTGACTGTCAGCATGCTGGGACTTCCACCAACACAGCACTTTGAGACTTCCAGTTCATAAGATGGAGGCAGAGTTGAGCAGAGGATGATATCCCTACCCTATGTTCAAATTCAGGGGCTGGGTCCTTCAAAGGACGCCTCCTACCCGGTCTATGTAGGCCTGGTCCTCCTTAGACCGCATAAAGCGGAAGAGAAAAGCTGTTAAATTCGGACGGTCTAGCCTCCTTGGCATGTCTCTCATTGCCTAGCAACTCTGACAGTGCTAAACTGAAGCAAAATGGAGCAGCAAAATATCATTCTGACCATTGTTCTGCTAATTTTAGAGGAATAACAGCATCTTTACCATCATCGGTGGCATTTTTTAATACTCTGTCTAAGAGACAATCACATCTAGGAAATTTATTTTGTCAAATTTACAAGATTTCAAGAGTTTCATGTTAACTTTGGCCAATTTCATGGACAATAACAAATTAGAGATGGATGTGGATCGAACCAGTATGCGTGCCCAGTTTAGAGATGGTTGTGGATAAGAACCGATATACATGCCCAGCTTAGAGACGGTTGTGGACAGAACCAGTATACATGCCCAGTTTAGAGATGGTTGTGAATAAAACCAGTGTACATGTCCAGATTAGAGACGGACGTGGATAAGAACCAGTGTACATACCCAGTTAAGAGATGGTTGTGGATAGAACCAGTACACATGCCCAGTTTAGAGACGGTTGTGGATAGAACTAGTACACATGCCCAGTTTAGAGATGGTTGTGGATAAGAACCGATATACATGCCCAGCTTAGAGACGGTTGTGGATAGAACCAGTACACATGCCCAGTTTAGAGACGGTTGTGGATAGAACTAGTACACATGCCCAGTTTAGAGATGGTTGTGGATAAGAACCGATATACATGCCCAGCTTAGAGACGGTTGTGGATAGAACCAGTACACATGCCCAGTTTAGAGACGGTTGTGGATAGAACCAGTACACATGCCCAGTTTAGAGACGGTTGTGGATAGAACCAGTACACATGCCCAGTTTAGAGACGGTTGTGGATAGAACTAGTACACATGTCCAGTTTAGAGACGGTTGTGGATAGAACCAGTACACATGCCCAGTTTAGAGATGGTTGTGGATAGAACCAGTAGACATGTCCAGTTTAGAGACGGTTGTGGATAACCAGTATATCTGCCCAGTTTAGTGACTGACATGGATAAGAACCAGTGTTGATGCCCAGATTAGTGACCGACGTGGATAAGATCCGGTCTACATGCCCAGTTTAGTGACGGATGTGGATTATAACCAGTATACATACCCAATTTAGAGATGGAGTAGGACATGTTGAAATACTCCTCAAAGTAGTCGAAGATGACCTTGGTGGTGTTGGCTGCGTACTCTGCAGTCTCCAGCTGACTTGGCTGAGCATAGATCCTCAGCTGCAGGTGCAGAAACGTAGAAGTAACGTCTCATTTTACAACTTTGCTTGGTGATATGCAGGGACAGGAGACTCACCGGGATGCCGCTGGAGGAAACTCGTTCCACAAAGCCAAACTGATGCACAGCAAAACAAACCAGGTAGGTACTCATGGGGACGGATTTCTGGAAGGAGGTTCTGCGTTTGTTTCCCGGCAGCTCCTCAGGCGAACCCTGGAAGGTTCAAGAGAACAGGTGGACAGGTCCATGCTAACACAATCATTCCACCTTCAGGATTCAACAACTGCTGCAGATTGTCCAAGAGTGTCCCTGTTTCTAATGATGTTGGACATGAGTGTCCCAGGTTGGTCCTCCAGGCCTGCAGTCCTTCAGGTTTTGGATGTTTCCTGCTTCAGCACCAGAACCAGATTAACTCTTCAACATGATCGGACAGAACTTGACAACAAGAGGTCATTTATATCATCTGTGATAGAGCAGGAAACCTCTAAAACCAGCAGCACCACTGACCTGGAGGACCGGAGCTGGATAGCCCTGATGTAGAACCTGGACAGGCTCTTTTTAGTGTTAACTTAACACTGATAAGAGTTCATTTTCATTACAGAGTTAAACGTGATCAACACTGACATTGTTAATAAGCTTTTACTCTTTGAGATAAAGCAACAACCTGTAGTGTTGATTTAATATGTCATTACACAAGTGTTTGACACATCAAATTCCTTAACATTTTCACAAAGTAAAATACTTCAGTTAAAGGGCCTGTACCTGATTTTATTTTAATCTCTTTCAGAGAAATGCTGTCTACACGGTATAATGTGTGTTAAAAGAGGTAATTTCATAAAAATAAATTGCACATATGCATGAATCCAGGCCTTTTAGTTTAGGTTTCTAAGGATGGCGTGACGCTCTCTTCATGCCAATGCGGTTCGTTCTACATAAGTTTCGGTTTCCTATCAGCCACTCAGCGTTTCAAACGAGGAGCGCCCTCCTCTCTCACGTGCACGGCAGCACTTATAAACAGAACCGCATGGCGTCTGCCGAAGGGAAAGTGGTGATACGGCAGCAAAACAGCCTGTAAGCATCAAACTGAGGGGGAGAGAGATGAAACGCAGGAGAGACCAAAGAAGGAATAAAGTTCGTGTTCTCGGTGGATTGTATGAAGGTAGAGAGCAGCTGGACGCCTCGGACTGAATGTGGACTGGAAGTCCGCCTGGACACGTATTTTTTTCAGTAACTTTCTTCTCAGTAACATTTACGACCTCGGGTGCTGGAGCTTCCTCTGCTGGTCTACCGATATAATAGTGATAGTTACACCGTATATAATAGTGATATTTACACCGTAACACGACGAAGCTTTCCATCACTGCTTCTGGAAGTGGCCAGTTAGAAACTTTATCAGGCTGTCATGTTGTAACGTCGCCTATAACATCATAACTCGTCATAACTGTGCATCTGTGTACATAACTGTAGTTACCGTAAACTACCGGTTATGATAGAAAATGTCATTTAGCTGATCTGCAGCCGTTTACTGCAACCAGAAGAGGAATTTCACTGGAAGATGCAAGTTTTCACTGGAGAGTTTCTTTGTGCACAAGTATGAAACGTGCACGTTATCTCATGCATGTTGAGTGGGAGGAGAGAAAAATGAGAGCAGGAGCGTTTCTCACTGGCAGAAACAGTTAGGGGCGGGGCTTACAGTTCAAACTACACTGCTCACCTCGCTCACGGTTTGCAAATGTGCTAAATCAGGTATAGCGCCTTTAATGTTGACTTGCATCCATTCAAGGTTTAATCAGGATTCTTGTCCTTGATTCCCTTTCTGGCAAGTTGAGATTGTGTAGAGGCAGTGCCTATCATCTCCAAAATCTCTTTTACTTAGAAATCTGAAATCACATCAAGGAAACATAAGCTGAGCACATACACACTTCCCTCATGGTGCAGGATTGAACAGTGAAGTCGCTTTTTGAAACGGGTCTTCCTCTCTTTAAATGAGTTCTGGCATTGTTGAATGTATATTTTTTCTGCTATGATATGAAGTTTGTGTTTTATACCACAGTATTTGGTGATAAGCAAAATAAATAAACAAAATGAAATGAAATGAACAAAGCATGATGGGAAATATTCAAACTGAAAAGGGCGGAGTCTCCCTGAGTAACTCTGATGAGAGTTATTTTTCTTTGACACTGAAAAGAAAAAACTTGTTTTAACTCTGAAAATTATCACCAGCACCTCTGGTCATCAGGGGGCATTTTACTCTCACCAGTGTTGGAATTACTCTGAAAGAGTTAATGTGATTTAACAATTCAAATTTTACACTGAGGATTTTGCTGTGTAGATGAAGGAAGGATGGATGGATGGATGGATGGATGGATGGATGGATGGATGGATGGATGAAGGATGGATGGAAGGACGGATGAAGGATGGATGGATGCATGAATGGATGAAGGATGGATGGATAGATGGATGGATGATGAATGTTAAAACCAGTAAAACCTCTGGTGGCATGTTGGACAGTGTAGATGAAGGATGGATGGATGCATGAATGGATGGATGGATGGATGGATGGATGGATGGATGGACGAATGAAGGATGGATGGATGGATGGATGGACGGATGCATTGATGGTGCTGGATGCATGGATGGATGGATGGATGGATGAATGGATGGATGGATGGATGGATGGACGGATGCATTGATGGATGCATGGATGGATGGATGGATGGACGAATGAAGGATGGATGGATGGATGGATGGATGGATGGACGGATGCATTGATGGATGCATGGATGCATGGATGGATGGATGGATGGATGGATGGATGGATGGATGGATGGATGGACGGATGCATTGATGGATGCATGGATGGATGGATGGACGAATGAAGGATGGATGGATGGATGGATGTGCATTGATGGATGCATGGATGGATGGATGGATGGATGGATGGACGAATGAAGGATGGATGGATGGATGGATGGATGGATGGATGGATGGATGCATTGATGGATGCATGAATGGATTGCTGGATGGATGGATGGATGGATGGATGGATGGGCGAATGAAGGATGCATGGATGGATGGACGAATGAAGGATGGATGGATGGATGGATGGATGGATGGATGGACGGATGCACTGATGGATGGATGAATGGATTGCTGGATGGATGGATGGATGGGCGAATAAGGATGATGGATGGATGGACTGATGAAGGATGGATGGATGGATAGATGGATGGATGATAAATGTTAAAACCAGTAAAACCTCTGGTGGCATGTTGGACAGTGCGCTGTAAGTGGCGTCGTGGGTGATGGAGATCTTGTAGGTGGCCTTCTTGTTTGGCTCGTCAAAACAGGGGAAGGACTTGCGGGCGTCTGTGGGCTCGTGGTCAGTGGCAGCGATCTTCCTAGTGAACAGAGAAAGAACACCGGTGTTAACAGCTGGTTCACCAGAGCAGTGTTAACCACCTGGTGTTAACAGCCCAGTTTTGGCTGGCTTCACTGCAGCAGCATGGACCTGCCTGCTGTCTGTTACCGGCGGATCTGATATGAGCAAATCTGTTTCCAGCAGGTCTGTTACCAGCAGGTCTGTTACCAGCAGGTCTGTTACCGGCAGGTCTGTTACCGGCAGGTCTGTTACCGGCAGGTCTGTTACCGGCGGGTCTGTTACCAGCAGGTCTGTTACCGGCAGGTCTGTTACCGGCAGGTCTGTTACCAGCAGGTCTGTTACCAGCGGGTCTGTTACCAGCAGGTCTGTTACCGGCAGGTCTGGTACCAGCGGGTCTGTGACCGGCAGGTCTGTTACCAGCGGGTCTGTTACCGGCAGGTCTGTTACCAGCAGGTCTGTTACCAGCGGGTCTGTTACCAACAGGTCTGTTACCAACGGGTCTGTTACCAACAGGTCTGTTACCAACAGGTCTGTTACCAACGGGTCTGTTACCAGCAGGTCTGTTACCAACGGGTCTGTTACCAACAGGTCTGTTACCAGCAGGTATGTTACCGGCGGGTCTGTTACCGATGGGTCTGTTACCAGTGGGTCTGTTACCAACGGGTCTGTTACCAGCAGGTCTGTTACCGGTGGGTCTGTTACCAGCGGGTCTGTTACCAGCAGGTCTGTTACCGGCGGGTCTGTTACCAGCGGGTCTGTTACCAGCAGGTCTGTTACCGGCGGGTCTGTTACCAGCGGGTCTGTTACCAGCAGGTCTGTTACCGGCAGGTCTGTTCCCAACAGGTCTGTTACCAGCAGGTCTGTTACCAGCAGGTCTGTTACCGGCGGGTCTGTTACCAACAGGTCTGTTACCGGCAGGTCTGTTCCCAACGGGTCTGTTACCAGCAGGTCTGTTACCAACGGGTCTGTTACCAGCAGGTCTGTTACCGGCAGGTCTGTTACCAGCAGGTCTGTTACCAGCAGGTCTGTTACCGGCGGGTCTGTTACCAACGGGTCTGTTACCAACGGGTCTGTTACCAGCGGGTCTGTTACCGGCAGGTCTGTTGCCAACGGGTCTGTTACCGGCAGGTCTGTTACCGGCAGGTCTGTTACCAGCAGGTATGTTACCGGCAGGTCTGTTACCTGAGGGTCTGTTATCAGCAGTTCTGTTACCGGCAAGTCTGTTACCAGTGGGTCTGTTACTGGCAGGTCTGTTACCAGCTGGTCGGTTACCGGCCGGTTTGGTACCAGCAGGTCTGTTACAAGCAGGTCTGTTACCAGCAGGCCTGTTACCGGCGGGTCTGTTACCAGCAAGTCTGTTCCCAACAGGTCTGTTACCGGCAGGTCTGTTCCCAACGGGTCTGTTACCGGCAGGTCTGTTACCGGCGGGTCTGTTACCAGCAGGTCTGTTACCGGCAGGTCTGTTACCTCCGGGATTGTTACGAGCAGGTCTGTTACCAGCGGGTCTGTCACCTGAGGGTCTGTTATCAGCAGGTCTGTTACCGGCAAGTCTGTTACCAGTGGGTCTGTTACAAGCAGGTCTGTTACCAGCAGGCCTGCTACCAGCGGGTCCGTAACCAGCGGGACAGATTTACAAACCGAGGACAGGATTATAAACCAAGGACAGATTTATAAATTGAGGACAGATTTATAAACCGAGGACAGATATATAAACCGAGGACAGGTTTATAAATCGAGGACAGATATATAAACCGAGGACAGATATATAAACCGAGGACAGGTTTATAAACCGAGGACAGATATATAAACCGAGGACAGGTTTATAAACCGAGGACAGGTATATAAACCGAGGACAGGTTTATAAACCGAGGACAGATATATAAACCGAGGACAGGTTTATAAACCGAGGACAGATATATAAACCGAGGACAGGTTTATAATACCGAGGACAGATATATATAACCGAGGACGGGAGGTTTATAAACCGAGGACAGGTATATAAACCGAGGACAGGTTTATAAACCGAGGACAGATATATAAACCGAGGACAGGTTTATAAACCGAGGACAGGTATATAAACCGAGGACAGGTTTATAAACCGAGGACAGATATATAAACCGAGGACAGCTATATAAACCGAGGACAGGTTTTATAAACCGAGGGACAGGTTTATAAACCGAGGACAGGTTTATAAACCGAGGACAGCTATATAAACCGAGGACAGGTTTTATAAACCGAGGACAGGTTTATAAACCGAGGACAGCTATATAAACCGAGGACAGGTTTTATAAACCGAGGACAGGTTTATAAACCGAGGACAGATATATAAACCGAGGACAGCTATATAAACCGAGGACAGGTTTTATAAACCGAGGACAGGTTTATAAACCGAGGACAGATATATAAACCGAGGACAGCTATATAAACCGAGGACAGGTTTTATAAACCGAGGACAGGTTTATAAACCGAGGACAGCTATATAAACCGAGGACAGGTTTATAAACCGAGGACAGATATATAAACCGAGGACAGGTTTATAAACCGAGGACAGATTTATAAACCGAGGACAGGTTTATAAACCGAGGACAGGTATACAAACCGAGGACAGATATATAAACCGAGGACAGGTTTAGAGTACATCACATGATGGATCTCCAGGATCTACCAGGAACTTACTTGGTCTTGCCCGCCTCAGTATAGATGACCCGGTAGAAGCCCACCACAGAGCCGTTCAGCCAGCCCTGGAAGTCCAGACTGAGTACATAGACCTGTCCCTGGCTGGTGGGGGGTAGCTCATCCGCCGCCTCCACCACCACATACTGCTCGGGTTTGTACTCAAAGCAGCTTTTCACCGCCACCTCCCTCTGCCCCTCACGGTCCAGCATCTTCAGCCGGGGCGTGGTGCTGACAAACGTCTCCCTGATGTGCAGCCAGAGATGGCGGGTGGCTTTCCCCACTTCCACCTGGATGTCCACCGTCCCCCGGTAGGTGTCCTCCACCAGGTCCGGCTCCAGGTGCAGATCGTAGTGGACTGGCTTCACAAAGTCTGGCAGGCGGAAATTCTTCCAGTCCCCGCTGGAGTCTGTGGATGGCAAGCAGGGCCCTCTGCCAGGCAGGGGGGCTGGGTGGGCTCTGGGGTGGGGGCTGGGGTGGTGGAGGCAGGAGTGCTGAGGCCAACCCCTAGACCCACCGCCACGGAGCAGACCACCACCGTCACCACGATGAGGATCGCATGTTTCTTTCGGATGCAGTAACGCTTCTGCTTCTCATCATATTCCATGTTGTCGACCATGGTGGTCCAGGACCTGGGACCAGACCCTCAGACCTGACCAGAACCGACTCTCAATACTGGACCAGATCCTGTCAGAAGCAGACTGAATGGAGCTGGATCTGAGCAGCAGGGCCTGGTTCCGCTGGACCAGGTGTGGAGTCTGGAGGATCTCAGAGTCTGGATCTGGACCAGCTGTGGAGTCTGGAGGATCTGGGAGTCTGGATCTGGACAAGATGTAGAGTCTGGCGTGAGGCTGAACTGGAGGGGCCGCGTGGGGATCTGGGAGTCCAGATATGGACCAGCTGTGGAGTCTGGAGTATCTGAGAGTCCGGATCTGGGAGTCTGGATCTTGACCAGCTGTGGAGTCGGACGTGAGGCTGACCTGGAGGGGCCGCGTGAGGATCTGGGAGTCTGGGTCTGGACCAGCTGTGGAGTCTGGGGGGGGCTGACCTGGAGGGGCCGCGTGAGGATCTGGGAGTCCGGATCTGGGAGTCCGGATGTGGACCAGCTGTGGAGTCTGGCGCGAGGCTGACCTGGAGGGGCCGCGTGAGGATCTGGGAGTCCGGGTCTGGGAGTCCGGATGTGGACCAGCTGTGGAGTCTGGCGCGAGGCTGACCTGGAGGGGCTGCAGGAGGATCTGAGAGGGTCCAGGACATGCAGACAGATTTATACTGTGGTTAACGCGCCTCCTCCTGTTAAACATCCACCATCGGCCTGTAAATCAGCAGCCAGAGGCCATAAACACAGCAGTGAAGGGGAATAAAGCTGGGGCGGCGGGGGGGCAGCAGGCTGAAAGTCAGCGAGGTGGGAGGGTTCGATTTGAATCTGGATCATCAGGGTTTAAATTTAGAGCGAGCTGGACAGAGGAAGGGGGAGGTCCTGCTGTTTGGACACGAGCTCTGGTCAACATGAGACTGATTTCAGAAATGTGAACGTGAGCTGAACAATGACGGGATTGTGTTGAGAGGCTTAACTCTAAGAGGCAGAAAAACCCCCAAATGGGTTTCTGCCAGACACAAAGATGCTGCTGGAGCAAGACGTGCAGAGAAGAGTCCAGTTTCCTGACCGCCATGTGGTCTCAGTCCTGCACTCTGGAGTAAGACATTCAGGCCCAGTCTCGGGTCTCATTAGGCGCTTTTGGACTGTAGGAACCTTCTGGAGTTCTTAGAACCTTTTCAGGAACCAGACTCTTTTTGGCGCATTCGGACATATAGGAACTAGGGACCTCGGACCTCAGTTCCTAGAACCTTTTTAGCTCCTACTCCGAGGCAGGGTCTTTTCAGGGTTCCATAGGAACTGAAATACGTAGATGTTTGTTGATTGGTAGAACTGGCAAGCCCCGCCCCTTGCGTGATCTCTGCTTCTTCCAGCTCCACCATATTTAAAAAGTCCCACAGCTGTTTACCTGTTTACTGAGATCGTAATAATTCAACAAAAGGTAAACAAAAGAAAGGGACGGAAAGCTGGTAAGCTAGCTTTATAACAGCTTTGAATAACAGAGACGAGAAACCTCAGTTTTGTATCAGATCATCTGGGGCAGAAATGTGTCTCTGTCTCAGACGATTGTGTCAAACATGGTTCCTATCAAGGTCCTCCCTCATGTGCCAACGCAGACTGATGGAGAACGTACTTCTGATAACTAAACTGCAGACGGGGAGTTCTAGGAACTGATCCTAGAACCTCTGTCTGAACGCACCTATTTTCACCCTTGCCACTGGAACAACACGGACTGGAAGTGTGTTATATACATGTTCGTACTTTCTCACCACCTCAATCGGCTGTTTATTAAAACTATCCGTTCAACGTCGCATCTGCAGAAATGCAGAGGTGACAACTCTGCTTCTCCATGTTAACCCCGCACACCTCACATGTCCGACCAACCACAAAATACTTCTTGGAGATCCTCGAGAACAACGTTCTGCTCGGCTGAGGGGTCGAGAACAAAAAGAAAGTTCTGGCTTCTGGTGGAGGATGGAACAAGCTTAACGGAGGACCAGCAGCTATGTTGTGAAGTTATTGATCATCTATCAGGAGATGATCAGGCCGCCTACAAAGCCGTGCATGGACCGCTAGCGTTTATGTAACTGAAGCTTGAACGTAGTACCAGACATTTTTTTTCAGGTGTATTTCCAAAGAAAATGGAGTTAAACATTTAAACAACGTTAAAATAGACAATCCAATGGTTGTCAGACATTATAAACTTTATCTACGGAGAAAATATTTGCATTTGTGGATGTTTCTGGACATCCACAAGCCATCTACACCCCTACCCATGTGTCCTAACGGGACTGAGATACCCCTACCCCTCTGTCTTAGCAGGATTAGGACACCCCTACCCCTCTGTCCTAACAGGACTGAGACTTCCCTACCCCTCTGTGCTAATGAGACTGAGACACCCCTACCCCTCTGCTTTAGCAGGATTAGGACACCCCTACCCCTCTGTCCTAACAGGACTGAGACACCCCTACCCCTCTGTGCTAATGAGACTGAGACACCCCTACCCCTCTGTCTTAGCAGGATTGGGACACCCCTACCAGGGGCGGAGCTAGACATCGTCATCATCAGGGGCTCCGCCCACAAAAACATTCATCGTTACAAGGATGATCCAGTACACCAAATAAGTAATAAGAATTTAATCTACTGGTGTGGTACCAAAAATTCATTATTTACCTTTATCTAGCTAACGTTTAGGATGTCCTGCCCATGTTCTTTAATAATCATAACACTACATTATGTTTTCATTGTAATGTATTAATGGATATTGGGGAGTGGGTAGCCTAGTGGCAGCGTTGTGGGCTTTGGCATAGAGGACCCGGGTTTGAGTCCCTGACACGACTCCTAGGTGTACCACTGTGGACCCCTGAGCAAGGTCCTTAACCCCCCCAACTGCTCCCTGGGTGCTTTAAGTAGCAGCTCACTGTTCTCTCGTACTACTGGACAGAGATGGGTAAAATGCACAGAACCAGTTATAAACCAGGACTCATTCAGGACAGAATCTACAAAATCAGTTATAACCCAGGACTAAACCAGGACTCAGTCAGGGAAATATCCATAAATTTAACCAAAAATATAAAGAAAAACTGTTTTTAAAAATTCTACTTCACCCAAAGTAAATATGTCCTAAAATAAAATCATCTTCTTCTTCTTTTAACCTGGTTCTTGTTCCACCTCTGTGTTGTTCTCATTCTTGCTGTCATCTTCTCTTTGTACTAACACACAAAGATCAAACAGAGCCACAAAAAATATTATTGTAAAAATTGATACACCAATATATGCCACACAATTATCAGGTTATTTGTACCTTTGTTCTGGAGGTAAAACAGGTTAAAGGTCATATCTGCATATTGCGGTGGGCTGAAACCACAACATCACCAGGTAAGGTGTTTTTGTTAGTAATATGTACAGCATTTAAACATGACAACATCACTTAACCTAAACTTCAAAAGAAAGTACACAAACTAGGGTACATGTGTTCTAAAATGCTCATGCTGGCATTCTTCTTTCTTAATACCATCTCTCTCTTTTTGTCCTTCACTCATACATCAACCAGAACAAAGTAATATTATCCAAAGTTATATGCCATATGGGCTGCACGGTGGCGTGGTGGTTAGCACCGCAGCCTCACAGTAAGAAGGTCGTCCTTTTTCCCCCCCCCCCCCCCCTTTTTTCCTTTTTTTCCCCCCCCCCCCTTTCCCCTCCCTCCTTTTTTTTTTTTTTTTTTTTTTCTTTTTTTTTCCTTCTCCCTTTCTCTTCCCCTTACTAACACGTGACCGCTACCAGCAGATGAACGTACGATTGACGTCCTCTGATGCTCTGAATCAATGAGCCTGTGGGGGCTGCTGCAGGCTGCCAAACGCCACCAAGTTTAGAGAGGGGGAGCCCAGTAACGACATGCAGCGTCCCCTTTTTATTACGTTTTGCATATATTGTAGTTGATGAGAAATTATTGAATCAAATCTAAAATAATGAAAAACAGAAAAAAGAAACCTCAAAAAAGATCCGGGGCTTTTGAAGAATCATTCCAGGCTTAAGCCCTCTAAGCCGCCCCCCGCTCCGCCAATGACCCCTACCCCTCTGTACTAATGAGACTGAGACACATGGAAAACATAAGGGAAGGGGAACAATTGAGATGGGCCTTGGAGAAGAGTCCAGTTTCCTGACCTCCACGTGGTCTCGGTCCAGCAGACAAACCCTGTCACATGTTTCATGTCAAAGTCCATAGAAACTGCAGATGGAGCAGGTTTCTCTTCCAGCAGCCAGACCGTCAGGGGTCCTGTTGTCCGTCAAGTTCTTGTCAAATCCAGAACCAGTTTAAAATGGATCTTAGGCAGTTTTCAAAAAGACAAATGATCTGGTCCCATTTCTTCAGTTTCATGTGTGAAGTATAGGACTGACCTGAACAAGGACCTGAGAACAGCATCTGGACCTTCTGTTGATCCGGTTGACAAAAACCTCTTTAGATATCGTCTCTATGGAAATGTGGCTGTAAGAAGCCAGAAGACGCCGACACGTCACAAGACCCAAGAACTGGACTGGAGACCAGTAGACACAGGTCTGATGGATTCTCCCAAGAACCCAGACCTCTACAGGTCTGATGGAGGGAGGATCCTCCCCAGAACCAGAACCTCACCAGGTCATCCTGATGGTCAGCGTCATCACCATCATCACCAGCATCAGAACCATCATCACCAGGTCATCATCATCAACATCATCCCCATCATCAGAACCATCATCACCACTCATCATCATCATCATCATCACCATCATCACCATCATCATCATCATCATCATCATAATCATCAACATCGCCATCATCATCATCACCATCATCATCATCATCTTAATCATCATCACCATCCTCATCAACATCACCATCATCATTATCAACATCAACTTCATCATCATCACCATCATCATCATCACCATCATCACCATCATCATCATCATCATTATCATCATCTTTATCATAATCATCATCCTCATCACCACAACCATTATAATCATCATCATCATCATCATTATCACGACCATCATCATGATCAACATCAACATCATCATCATCATCACCATCATCATCATCATCATCATCACCAGCCTCATCATCACCATCATCATCATCATCATCATCATCACCATCAACATCATCATCATAAACATCGCCATCATCCTCATCATCACCATCCTCATCATCACCATCAACATCATCATCATAAACATCGCCATCATCCTCATCATCACCAGCCTCATCATCAGCCTCATCATCACCATCATCATCATCGTTATCATCATAATCATTAACATCACCATCATCATCACCATCATCATCATTATCATCATCATTATCATAACCATCATCATCATAATCACCATCATCAACATCATCATCATCATAATGACCATCATCACCACCATCATCATCATCATCACCATCATCATCATCATCATCAACATCATCATCCTCACCATCATCATCATTAACGTCGCCATCATCATGGTCATCAACATCATCATCATCACCATCATCATCATCATCATCCTCATCACCACCATAATCATTATCATCATCATCTTCATCATCATCACCATCACCATCATCATAATCATCCATGTCGCCATCATCATCATCATCAACATCATCATCATCAACATCATCATCACCATCATCATCATCATTATCACCATCAACATCATCACCATCTTCATCATCATCACCATCACCATCATCATAATCATCAATGTCGCCATCATCATCAACATCATCATCATCACCATCATCATCATCATCATCACCATTCTCATCATCACCATCATCATCATCATCATCACCATTCTCATCATCACCATCATCATCATTATCATCACCATCATCATCATCACCATCCTCATCATCACAACCATCATCATCATCATCATCACCATCATCATCATCATTATCATCACCATCAACATCATCATCATCAACATCGCCATCATCCTCCTCATCACCATCCTCATCATCACCATCATCATCATCATCATCATCATCACCACCATAATCATTATCATCATCAACATCATCATGATCACCATCATCACCATCATCATCATCATTATCATCATCTCTATCATCATCGCCATCGTCATCATCACCACCATCACCATCATCATCATCATCACCATCATCATCATTATCATCACCATCATCATCATCAACATCGCCATCATCCTCATCATCACCAGCCTCATCATCACTATCATCATCATCATCATCATCATCATCATAAACATCGCCATCATCCTCATCATCACCATCCTCATCATCACCATCATCATCATCATCCACCATAATCACCATCATCATCATCACCATCATCATCATCATCATCACCATCCTCATCATCAACATCGCCATCATCCTCATCATCACCATCCTCATCATCACCATCATTCCCATCATCATCATCATGATCATCATCACCATCATCATCATTATCACCATCAACACAATCACCATCATCATCACCATCACCACCATCATCATCATCAACCTCGACCCCTCATTATCATCATCATCACCATCACCTTCATCATTATCATTATCATCATCACCATTAATCATCATCATCATTATCAACGTCGCCATCATCATCTTCATCAATATCAACATCGCCAACATCCTCATCATCATCAATCGCCATCATCCTCATCATCAACATCACCATCATCATCATCATCATCATCGTCAATCAACACCACCATCATCATTATCATCATCTTCATCATCATCACCATCATCCTCCATCATCACCATCCTCATCATCACCATCATTATCACCACCATCATCGCATCAACACCCCCATCATCATCGTCATCAATATCATCATCATCACCATCATCATTATCATCTTTATCATCATCATCATCACCAGCGTCACCATCACCATCATCATCACCACCATCATCATCATTATCATCATCACCACCATCATCATCATCATCATCATCAGCATCAACACCATCATCATCATCATCATCTTCATCATTATCACCATCACCACCATCATCATCATCATCAACGCCCTCATCATCATCATCACCATCATCACCGTCATCATCATCACCATCATCATCATTATCAACATAATCACCATCATCATCATTATCAACATCGCCATCATCATCATCATCATCTTCATCATCATCACTGTCATCAACATCATCATCATCACCATCATCATCTGTATCATCATCACCATCATCATCATCACCACCATCATCATCATCAACATAGCCATCATCCTCATCATCACCATCCTCATCATCACAATCATCAACATCGCCATCATCCTCATCATCACCATCATCATCATCACCATCATCATCATCAATATTATCATCACCATCATCATCATCAACATCCCATCATCCTCATCACCAGCCTCATCATCACCATCATCATCACCACCATCACCGTCATCAACGTCGCCATCATCATCGTCATCAAATCATCATCATCACCATAATCATTATTATCATCTATATATCATCATCATCACCAGCGTCATCATTATCATCATCACCACCATCATCATCATCAACATCATCATCAGCATCAACACCATCATCATCATTATCATCTTCATCATTATCACCATCACCACCATCATCATCATCAACAACGTCCCCTCATCATCATCATCACCATCATCACCATCATCATCATCACCATCATCATCATTATCAACATAATCACCATCATCATCACCATCACCATCATCATCATTATCAACATCGCCATCATCATTATCATCATCTTCATCATCATCACTGTCATCAACATCATCATCATCATTATCATCATCTGATCATCATCACCATCCTCATCATCACCACCATCATCATCATCAACATCGCCATCATCCTCATCATCACCATCCTCATCATCACAATCATCAACATCACCATCATCCTCATCATCACCATCATCATCATCACCATCATCATCATCAATATTATCATCACCATCATCATCATCAACATCGCCATCATCCTCATCACCAGCCTCATCATCACCATCATCATCATCATCATCATCATCAATATTATCATCACCATCATCATCATCAACATCGCCCATCATCCTCATCATCACCATCGCCTCATCATCAGTATCATCCTCATCATCATCATCATCATCATCACCATCATCATCATAAACATCCCATCATCCTCATCATCACCATCCTCATCATCACCATCATCATCATTATCATCATCATCACCATCATCATCATTATCATCACCATCATCATCATCAACATCGCCATCATCCTCATCATCACCATCCTCATCATCACAATCATCATCATCATCATCACCATCATCATCATTATCATACCACCATCATCATCAAGATCATCATCATCATCATCAATATTATCATCACCATCATCATCATCAACATCGCCATCATCCTCATCATCACCATCCTCATCATCACCAACATCATCATCATCATTACCACCATATCATTATCATCATCATCATCTTCATGATGATCACCATCAACACCATCATCATCATCAGCGTCGCCTCATCGTCATCAACATCATCATCATCATCATCATCATCAACATCATCCTTATCATCACCATCATCTTCATCATCAACACCATCACCACCATCATCATCATCCTCATCATCACCAGCCTCATCATCACCATCATCATCATCATCATCATCATCATAATCACCATCAACATCATCACCAACACCATCATCACCACCATCATCATCATCAACTTCGCCATCATCAACATAAACATCATTATTATCACCATCATCATCATCATCATCAACATCATCCTTATCATCACCATCATCTTCATCATCACCACCATCATCATCATCAACGCCCCAATCATCATCGTCATCAACATCATCATCACCATCCTCATCATCACCACCATTATCATCACATCATCATCATCATCATCATTATTATCATCACCATCATCATCATCATCATTATCACCACCAACATCACCACCATCACCATCATTATCATCATCACCATCATCATCATCAACATCGCCCATCAGCCCCATCATCACCATCATC